>JAJHSJ010000005.1:99806847-99868607 GCA_021015155.1 Magnolia officinalis | reverse complement strand
GTCCATTTTAGAGGTGAGAATGAGGAATTGGCAAAGGCAATTAACATAATTCATTTACTTAATAAGAGATGGGAAAAGAAATAAAAAGGCATTTAGTTAAAAATCCAGTCTTTGATGTGACAATGTTTAAAAATTAGTGGGTTATAGGATGCACACTCAAGCTATGTATAGTAGTGAAAGGGTTGAAGTGAAATATGCTGATGTAAATGTATGGAATGTAGGGATGATACGGATGTTTTGTCTAACTTAAGAATGGCAATCCAACAGGACTCACTTGTCTGATGAGGGATGGTAAAGGAATAAAAATTTCCAAGCAATTTAGTTTTTTTAACGGTAAGATTTGGGAGATTAGTAGGTCGTAGAGCATGCACTAAGTAAACTAGAAAAACATGCACTAAGGTAAACTAGAAAAACAAAAGGATTAAGAAGAAAAATGATGTTGCAAAATGAAATGCGAAGATGAATACAACTGATTTATAGTTGAGTGAAGGGGTGAACGAATTGTTACACGGATTAATTGAAGTGTGCTAGATTAACTTTCCAGTGACTTAGGCTAATGTGATTTAGGCTTGGCTAAGGTGACATAAGATTCGAAGGACTTCATTTCCGATACTCTTCCTATCTTGGTGGATGAGTGAATTAAGGGATGAAATGATTGATGTCTAATAAATGATAAGAGACGAGGGATTTTTTGGAAAATAAAGAGGAGACGAGTATTTATATGTGCAAGGGATGACATTTTGGTTGCTTTTTGAAAACATGGGGGTATAAAGAAGATTCAAAAGGTTGTAATTGACCTTTGGAATGAACCGCACCACATGACACATTGTGATTGGTTGGATGAGTAGTAAGTGGTGTGATTTTAAGAAAAATTAGAAATAGAAGAGTTATTTCAACTTGAGCCGGGCTGTAGAGGTGGGGTTTATTTCCTCTCTCTTCTACCCATCCTACGTGAAATCTTGCTAATTTCCATGGATTTCATCAGTAGTCCTGATGAGGTCCCGGTACTCTCGTGTAGCTACTTTTTGCTTTATCGGGGGTAGTTAAGGCTCAATGGCTTGGACTTAGGCTGGGGTTGAGCTTTTAACGGCTTAGATTTGAGCCTTGGTAGCATGCACATCAATTATTTGCCCCGAGCCTACACATACATCCAAAGTGGCCCCCACTGAATTGCATCTCCTCCCCCACCTCGTCCCATTCTCACGTGCACAGGTAGCCTTACCCAATCTCACATGGACAGGTTGCTGTAACGCGATCCATGCCATATGGAAGTTTAAGGGCGATGCCCCCCAAACACGTGCGAAAATGGCACGTGTTTGGGAGGTCTGGGCCACTCATCAGGCGAGGCCCATCCTTGGATGCAGCCTGGTCCTGAAATCAAACCGGTCCACTAGTCACGTGGGGCAAATACATATCATCCGTTGATTGTCTACCTAGATTTTTTTCGTACATACGCGGCCTTCCTCCTGATGAGCAAACCCCCCCGGAGTATATATATTCTCGGTGTGCTCAACTGATGAATGGTCTCACACGCCCGCACATATCCACACGTGTGCGGCGGATCGCCCTTTGAATGTCTTCAAGCGCGACTCCGTAGTTTTCTTTAAATTGATCCTTGGTATCATTCTCATACGAACAGCTGACAAATATCTGGCCCGAGATGGGCCCCGATGATGGTCGTTACATGGGAAACACGACGAACGGTATTGGAAGAGCCGGTGCCTAATTCGCACGTGGAGTTGCTTGATACGTTTGCAGAGTATAATAAAACATAAGCATGCATGAAACTACGGCACACATGGCACAACGCCCACCTAAATCCAAACCGTAGAGCCTACTATTTGGACGGCTAATGTCAATTACATTTACGCCACGTGTACAGCTGTTGTGTGCATGCTTATGGATTGTCATGCCCCGCCAAATAACAATGTCTCCAATGGTCTCTTTTCGCACGCGGCGCTTCACCTAACATCCGGTCCGGGTGGGACCCGTTAATGATCAAGCACGACAAACCGCATATAAAAAAGGACTTTGGCGATACGCTGAGGAGGTGAACCATGTCACTCTTGCCACGTGGCAAACGTATATAAGATCCGTTCACTCGTTATGTCAGGGTAACCGTCAACCGGCCTGGCCAGAAAATAATGCCAATCCACTCATCAGGTGGCCAGATTGAATGATCAAAATTGGACGGCTAGAAACAATTTCACCAATTGCCTATGCTCGGGGTGTTATTTTATACTCTGTCAGGAGTATGCCACTTCATAAGCAGGCACTCAGAATTTGCATAGTTCAATACATCAACTCAAATCAAACCGACTAAATTGTCGAAATCATTGCCTCAAAGTCACATCCACAAAATCAGGTCGGTTGAGCAATCTCAGCCTATGATATGTGGGAAGCTTTTTGTTGAACTAGCACCGTTCAATATTTTTCATTTCAACCGTCCAATAAATGTCCACCAATCTGATGATCAGATAACAAAACAAGCTTAAAGTTATGCTTCATGTTACAAGAATTATAATAATTCTTGTATTCCACGTGTGCAAATTTTAAATTATTCCTAAGAGCCTGCATATCATGCATGCTACTCTGCCAGAGGACGTGGTTTTCTCTATCGAAAATACGGATACACGTCTCCGCCATGTGATTAGCTTACCAGAAGTGGATTAGGTGCGGCCCGGCCACTCCAAGACGGTGTGCCGTTGCCGTGGGGCCCACCTTATGTATTTATTCTATATCCACGCAGTTCATCCGTTTCTCCCTATCATTTTAGGGAATGAGCTCAAAAATAAAGAAGATCGAAATCTCAGGTGGACCATACTATAAGAAACAATAGCGATTGAACGTCCTACGGTTAAAAACTTCCTAGGCCCACTGTTTATTTCCATCTAATCTGTATATGGGGTTATATAAAACTGGATGAAGTGAAAATACAAATATCAGTTTATCCAAAACTTTTGTGCCCCATCAATGGTCAAAAAATATTTTCCCTATGGTATGGTCCACCTGAGAATTGGATTTGCCTCGTTTTTGGGCTCCTATGGTAAAATTATTTGGAAAAATGGATGAACGGCGTGGATATAGAATACATACATCAAAGTGGGCCCCGCGGTGAGGGCCGCATTGACTTGGGTCAGGGCACTAGTTTACCAACCTCTATTACCTCATGATACTGCGGCTACGTGTGACGCTTGATACACAGGCACTCAGAAGTTGTACATGTGTCAACACTAACTCGAATTAAACCCACTGAATTGTGGGGATAACTATCTCTGATTATAAATCTAAAATTTCTCTGATTCGCGGACAGTCGTTCGATAAAATAGAATCGTTGGATATTTTCATTTGTAACCGTCCAAAAAAATGTCAACCAATCTAATAGTAAGATAATCAAATATGAGCGATTGTTCGGCTCATAATACATCTAAAGTGGGACTCATAACTCTTACTGTTTAACTTGAATTAGTTATATGCCACCTATGCAATTTCAAGTGCCTGAGTATCATCCATCAAACTCTCCCAGAGTATAATTTTTTTTTTTTTTTTTTTGGTCTTTCTTTAAATACAAGCGACGAGTAAGTAATGAAAGGGTCGTCGGACATTACACACAAGACATCTCGTCGTTCCGTTGTCTTTCGACATCAGCTCCTCGTCTTCTCCGTCTCTATTTGTGCAGCGGGAAAGAGGTGAATAGATTGGTTCGTCGCGATGGGTCGTGCGAAGATTGCTCCTTCGATGTTATCGTCCGATTTCTCAAATCTGGCTTCTGAGGCTGAACGCATGCTCCAGTGCGGCGCAGATTGGCTACACATGGATATCATGGTAATTATTCCCATCTCTATGGCCTTTTTAAAAATACCCTCTTCCTGCCTTCATATTATCTATCTGTATTGGATGAGAACAGAGAACCTACAGACAACTGTACCACAGCTTGTGGTACCGCACCATCCATCTCGCAGGCATCCCATTCATGCAGGACATCAGTGCCATGGAAACGGTGGGTCCCAACTTGAAGATTACGCTCCTCGAAAATCAGGCCTATCCATTCTCTAGGTGGGCCACGCTTGTATGTTGAGTACGACTATCGGTTGTCCACTGATTCGCACAGCGTGGCCCACCTGATTGACGGACCGTCCCTAGTTTTGTGGCAGGTGATGTTCATGGTGGGGCCCACCGTTTCCTTGGTACTGATGTCCTGCATAAATGGCAAGTTATACCTGGAGAGATGGTACCGTACCATGAGTTGTCCTATTGGAAACCCTAGCAGGGTTTTCTCGTGAGACCGTCCATCTGATGGGTCCGAAAGTGGGTGGGCCATTTCCTGATAATGAACTCGTGTAATATGTTGAACTCATGTAATTTGAATGATCGTGGTGGTATTGGCCCATCCATCAATTGAGCTTTAAAGCCGTAAACTTGGGCTCGGCGGCCTTCTCACATGGTGAGATAATGTAAATACCCTTCTAACCACTTGGCTTTGAGGGTTTTCTGATATAGTATCATGAAACAAATAAGTGACATCATAGTTCATGTGGAGTGCATTGTGATGCATATGAGTCATCAATTTAGCGTTGATGCATACGGAGTGAACTGATGCATATGATGATAGCATAGATTAAGTGTGATAATAGTATGATTAAATAAACGGCTAAAGCATAATTAAAATAGTCATTTAGCTAGTGAGAGGACTACTTTGGTAGCGGAAGAGCTTTGTAGTTATGTATAGCTTCTTGGCTTGATATAACTACTTGGCTATTTAGGATATTGAGAAGGCTAGATATAACTACTTGGCATTCTGGATGTTGAGAAGGCTTACGACCACATCGACTGGGGCTTTCTATTGTACATGATGAAGAGGATGAGTTTCGGAGAAAAGTGGAGAAGTTGGATACGTGAATGTATCGGCTCTGCTTATTTCTCCATCCTTCTGAATGGGTCCCCAAAAGGTTATTTTAAGAGCTCGAGAGGAATAAGGCAAGGTGATCCCCGCTCCCCTTTCCTATTCCTTATTGTGGGAGAGGCCCTATCCAGAATGCTTCACAAAGGTCAACTAGCAGGCATCGTCAACGGTATATTAATCAGAGGTATGCCCAGACCGATATCGCACGTTCAGTTTGCGGATGATATCCTCATTTTCTCGGAAGCTAATACTGATATGGTTCAGAATCTCGCTGTTTTGAGGTTGTTTCGGGCCTCAAAATCAATCTGGCCAAATCAAAAATGTTCGGGGTTAACCTGGAGAAGCAGGAAGCTGCTGATTATGCGGATTTGTTCGGTTGCTCCTCAGGCTCTTTCCCAACTTCATATGTTGGTCTCCTGCTCTGCATCGGTCCTCCTCCTAAAGCTCTGTGGGAGAAGGTTGTATACCGATTTGAAAAATATCTAGCAGCCTGGAAATGTCGATTCTCATCAATAGGAGGTCGTCTAACGCTCATAAAGGCAGCCCTCTCTAACTTGCCCCTATATTTCATGTCCTTATTTAGGTGCCCAACTTCTGTATTAGTTTCTATAGACAAGCTTAGACGGAATTTTCTTTGGAAAGGAAAGGGGGAAAAGAGGAGGTTTCATTTAGTGGAATGGAAGCAAGTGTGTAAACACTATAAAGATCGTGGAGTGGGCATAAAGGATCTAAAGACGATGAATCAAGCTCTTCTTGGCAAATGGTCGTGGAGATTGGGAACGGAAAGTGAAAGCTTGTGGAATACAATTATCAAGTGCAAGTATGGCAGTTCTAAAGGGGAATGGTGGACAAAAGACTCATCTTCATATAGGGCCTCTGCTATATGGAAAGGCATTCTTTAGATGAAAAAAAAGGCTATCCAAGGAATTAGTTTTGAGCTAGGTAAGGGAGATAGAATTCGGTTTTGGATAGATAAGTGGTTGGGAGAGGTTCCTCTGAAGTATAGGTTTCCAAATATGTTCTGGCTGACTCCAAATCAGGAAATCTGTGTTGCTAATTGTTACTCGATCATGAAAGGCAAGATGGTGTGGAATCTACAATGTAGAAGGAATCTCCAAGACTGGGAGATTGAGGAATATGTGAATCTACTTAGCTGCGTGTATGAATCTTGCCCAAATCAATTTAAGGATGACAGGATTATATGGAGATCGGAAAAAATCCCTTCGGTTTACAGTCAAATCTCTATACAAGATGCTTCTCTTCAACCACAACTCTCCAGGTGATCATATCTCTCACCATGTTTGGTACTCCTCAACTTCCCCAAAAGCCTTGGTTTTTGGATGGCTGGTTGGGAAAAGAAAAATTCTTACAGTGGATAATCTGAGAAAAAGAGGGATGACTTTAACAAATGTCTGTCTCTGCTGTATGGGGGAAGCAGAATCGGTTAATCATCTCCTGATCCATTGCCCTTTTATAGCTTCTATTTGGGCAGATTTTCTGGTGCGCTTTAGAATCAGTTGGTGTTTTTCGGTTTCGACAAACCTTCTCCTAAAGCTCTGGCACGGGATCAGAATAGGAAAGAGAGAGACAAGGTTATGGAGGATGGCTATTCTCGCTATATGGTGGTCTGTATGGGAAGAAAGAAATAGTAGATGTTTTAAGAATTCGTCTAATCTCACTGAAGTGGTGACAGTCAGAGCAAAACGTCTGTTGATTGAATGAGCCACTCAAGTTGATGTTTTTAAGGATTTTGATTTTCTTTTCCTCGAGGTGTAGTTATTTCTGCTTTCTCAGCAGTCTTTCACTTCTTCTTTTTTATCTTTTGTTTTCCTTTTTAATATAAATTTTTATCTTTCAAAAACAAATAAAAAATTACTTGGCTATTTAAGAGCTACTTAGCTATGTTTGAGCTACTTGACTATGTTTAAGCTATCTAGATATATTTGAGTTTAGAAATTAAAGAAATCAACATGAATAACAATGAAGCTAAATAAGTCATTTAGTTATAGATTGATCAAATAGGCCATGAAATGAGCCATGAGCCATGAGCCATTTAAACGGGCTGCGAGTCAAGTAAACAGAATGGTCTACGGGTCACGAAATGGGCCTCAGATATATGAAATGACACATGAATATCAAATGGGTCGAGATGTAATCAATTGGGCAGAGGACCAAACAAATACGTTGTGTGCCATAAATGAGCCGCGAGCGATGTAACTGGGTCGTGGGCCATAACAATAGGCTGAGAGTCATAGACGGGCTATGTGACGTGTGAAATGGGCCATAGGCCGTGGAATGGA
This sequence comes from Magnolia officinalis, assembly GCA_021015155.1. Taxonomy (NCBI): domain Eukaryota; kingdom Viridiplantae; phylum Streptophyta; class Magnoliopsida; order Magnoliales; family Magnoliaceae; genus Magnolia; species Magnolia officinalis. Next base: position 99,861,404 of record JAJHSJ010000005.1, on the reverse strand, counting down.
CCATAGGCCACTTGAATGGGCTGTAAGCCATGTAAATAAGGCATGAACCAATGAATGGGCCCCAAATATGTGAGTGGTTTGTGAAGTGTGATATAAGCATTGTAAATGGGTTGTGGACCACTCCAATTGATTGTAAACCACTTAAGTGGTCCTGCACTGTTCATAAGGTGAGATAAATGATTTTGGTTATGAGGCTTCAAAGAGACTAGTATACATGTTATAAACATGTGCTTCATACTTTAGGTAAGTAGTGTGTGTAACAAGATAGTTGCTGTTCATGATTGATTAAACGTTATGCTGCTTAAGTAGCCAATGCATATGGGTAAATGGACGGTCCTAAATGGATAATGGCTTAAGCAAATGATGACCATGATTTGGACCTTGTGATGGGTCACAAATGGATAACGTGCTGGGCCATGGGCTATCTGTAAGCTGGCTATGGTTTGAGCGTGGTCTGGGTCTTAGATCCATTCATGGATGAGGATCAAATCATAGGCTGGATATGCTGCCTCATGGGGACAAATGCGCACGCGATCAATATGTATTATATACATATTAATCAAGACATTGTATGCAATCAAACAACTGTTGCATGAGATCTAACAACTGCTGTACACAATGTTGTGAATAATTGTAATGCAACCTCGAGTGAGACTCATTGATCAATGGTTCTGATCATGAAGGATGGGTACTTGTTTTGAGGTTCTCACGTGTCATGTATTCTGGAGAATTGCCACATACAAATGATCAGTTGTTGCTTGTGGGTAGAAGGCAACTTCTTCATGTATGTGAAGGAATGGTCAGTGCCTACTGCAGATGGATGAATGGTTGGAGATCTCCTTCATCACACAACTATTGACTCTCGTGGATGGATGATTGGTAGAGAACTCACGGAGATGGACAACAACTCACATAGTCGAGCACGGATGGGTTATAGGCCTGCTGTAGAAGATAAAGAATTCAGCCATGGATTTATCATGGAATATATTGTAAAATAAGATCTGGAACTGAATATAGATTCAACTATTAGAAGAGTGTCAAATCCGATTGTAATTCAACTATAGATCAAACTCAAACTAGATCTTAAGCTGAGCTCTGTATTAGCTATGAACAGAGATCCAAATATGTCATAAAGAGGAGACGCAGATCTAATGTAGAACGAAGCTCAAATTGATATGAACATCATCAGATCTCGACACAATCTGATTTGGGGCATGATCTTTTTTTGAAATGAGATCGATTTGGTTTGGATCATCAACAACTTGGTGTTGGTTGAAGAAAACCAAAAGCTAAAGAAGAAGAAAATGAAGAAGACGAAGAAAATTTTGGAATCATTGAACATTGATCTCGATTTGGACAGATCACTGGAATGTGATTTGATCTAAGATTTGAAGCTTACTTGTTTGTTGGCGGTTTTGATATGATGCTCTGCTATAGCTGGTGGTTTTGATCTAATGATCTGTTGCTGGAGATTAACGATCATCCACTGTTGAACAAGGATCGAAGATCGCTAATGGTTGTCCATCGATCTTGCCCATCGATTGCTAGCCATGGGTCATGGCTGCTGATTGCTGACCCTCTATCTAGGGGTGTACACAAACCGAGATAGCTCGATTAGCTCGCTCGCCTTGACTCGAAAAAGCTTGATTCGACTCAGTTTGAAGTTGAGTTCGAGCCGAGTCGAGCTGATTTTTTGAGCTCGAAATAATTTCGAACCAAGTTCGAGCTTGCCCGAGCTCGACTTGACTCAGATCGAACCCCAACTCGAATCGAACTCGGATCGAACTAGTTGAGTGACTCGATTACTCTAATATTGATGTTGCTCACCAAGTTTTTGATGAAATGACTTAACGAAGTGTCGGCTAGTGGCAAGGAAGGTATGTATATGAAACAAATACCATTTTTCCTTGATTTTGATGTTGCCTATACGGTGTTTGATGAAATACTTGTAAACAGCTACTGTTGTTTTACATACAGTGAGAAATTGGTAGTGCACCGCATGTGTTTGTGAAAATGCCGCAGAGGCTCGATTTTAGCTCGAACTCGGCTCAAACTGGCCCCAGTTGCTGATTGAACTGAGCCGAGCTGTCTAGTCAGGCTCGAGGACTGAGCCGAGCCGAGTTCGAGCTGGGGTCATTTGCTGGCCGAGCCGAGTCGAGCTCGACTTGGTGTACACCCCTACCTCTATCATGTTCTTAAAAGAAAGGGAAAAAGAGAGAAAAGGAGAAGAAGAGAAATGAGGGAGAGAGATGGAGAGAAATCCCTCTCTTATCTTGCCTCATGATCTAATTCTCACTCATGGACGGATCTAAGGCCCAAATCACGCCCGAACCATGGCTAGCGTGCAAATAACCCATGGTCCAACACAGTATCCATTTGTGGCCCATCACATGGTCTAGATCATGACCATCTATTTGCTTGGACTGCTATCCGTTTGGTATCATCCATTTACTCGTATGCATTGGTTACTTAAGAGGCATGACATCTAACAAATTATACACAACAATTGTCTATGCAGCACATGCTCATCACGTGTATACCATTCTCTATGTAGCTTCATAACCAGAACTGTTCATCTCACCTTATGAATAGAGTGGGGCTACTTGAGTAGTTCATGACCCATTTACAATGCTAATATCATACTTAACATATTTTAGGCCCATTTTGTATATTCTAGGCCCACCTCACACATTTAGGGCTCATTCATTAGTTCATAGCATATTTACATGGCTTACGACCTGTTCAAGTGGCCTATGGTCCATTCTACGGCTTATGGCTCATTTCACTTGTCACATGGCCCGTCTATGGCCCTTGGCCTGCTCTTGTGGCCCACTACTCATTTACGTTGCTCATGACCCGTTTATCGCATGTGACATATTTGTTTGGCCATTGGCTCAATTGATTACTTCTCGCCCATTTGATATTCATGGGCCATTTCACATGTGTGAGGCCCATTTTGTCGCCCGTAGACTATTTTACACCGAAGGCCTATTTACTCAGCCTGCGGTCGTTTGGATGCCTCATGGCCTGTTTCACGGCCTATTTGGTTAGTTTATAACTAGATGACTTATTGGATTAATTGTTATTCATATTGTTTTCTTTATTCTTTAGACTCAAACATAGCTAGATAGCTCAAATATAGTCAAATTGCTCAAACATAACTTAGTATCTCACACATAGCCAAGTAGCTCTTCCATAGGCAAGTAGCTATACCTAACCAAGAAGCCATACATAGCTAAGAAGCTCTTTCACTACCAAAGCAGCCCTATCACTAGCTAAATGAATGTTTAATTATTGCGGTGGAGGCAATTAGGCACATGCCCATCTCATGATGTGGCCCATGGGAGTCATGGTTTAGATAGCCGGGTGGACTACACCTAATCCTATGTTATTGTTGGATCGGATGAAATCACCATTCTCACATGGCTTGATTCTTGAGATGGGTACTTTCTACTGGCCTTGAGTTCAAGCCATGAAGTAGTATTTAAAGCGGCTTAGTGGAATTTGGGTGAATTTTGATGCACTATTGAATTGGATTGCTACATAGTCTAATAAAGTGGGAATAATTGCATTTTAATTTCCTCTGTCTGCATCCATATTGAGGGTCCAGGCTCCAAAATGCAGTTGTGTTATTTTCAAGTCTTATTTAAAGCGGCTTAGTGGAATTTGGGTGCATTTGGATGCACTATTGAATTGGATTGCTACATAGTCTAATAAAGTGAGAATAACTGCATTTTAATTTCCTCTGTCTGCATCCATATTGAGGGTCCGGGCTCAAAATGCAGTTGTGTTATTTTCAAGTTGTATATGAAAGGAACGGAATCGTAACTCAGGGACCATTCCCTCGTTATATGAAACCTTTGTTTCCTTCCCTTTATATTTTCGTCTTGATTAAACTGAATGCTTGCTATTTGATTTACTTGTGCATCCAAAGTTCCAAACACACACTTCAATCGCTTAGATTCAAGGTACTCCGTATCGGTAACGGTGGCTGTAACGGTCACCACCATCACTGATACGGGTATCGTCCGTAACGGCCGATACGGGGGCATAACGGCCGTTTTGACCCCCGTCGTAACGGTTGATTTTATTATTTTTTTGCCTGAAAAAATTCTAAAAAAATACCTAGAAAATCCATAAGAATGTTAGTATTCCAAATATGTATTCATTTTTTTTTTTTTGAACATGCGGTCCACTATTTGGTGAAAGTATTGTGTTTGGTTGTCTGGTGAATTTATAAACGTAGTAATGTATTTCTAATATTTACACATCCCAATCAAGCACTAGAATTAGAAATCGGGAAAAAAACATATATACTACTTTTTCGATTTATTTATTTATTTAAATGGCCATCGGAGCTTCTATTTGCCCAAATCGCTTCAGGCTACTGTTTTAATCCTAAAAATTATAGTATAAGTGATTGAAATCTGCTGTGGAATGATCCAAGAAAGTTTTTGGAATGAGAAAAGTGAAAAAATGAGAAAAAATGAATTTACATAGAAAAAAAAAGTGTCCATTTTAAAAAACCGTTACGGCTGTTACGCCCCATAACGGCTGATACAGTCCCAAAATGGTCAGGGCCATTACCTATGCGTATCGGCCTTTACAGTCGTATCGTAACAAATGCGGGACACCTTGCTTAGATTTGTAAATAACGCAAACCAACTCAGCCACTTGAACTGGAAATTGGACTGTGAGGTGCCTAATAAATCATGAACTGTAAGCTGAACTGCCAACATATTAGCCAGGACCTTACTGTGGTTACTAAATTTGCCAGTTGAATGTGGGTAGCTGGCCATCTTTTTGATTGCTTGCTTTTTGATAACCACCAGTTGGATGGTTAGGATCATCTAGTCGGTATGGTTTTCTAGCTAAAGCTTCATCAGCTATCGTAGCTGATGGCTTGGATGGTCTAGATAAGCTTGTTTGTATGCTACATGCACTGCCAGTTATGTTGCCTCAATTGCGTGAATTGTGGCGAATGCACGTCTTGTAATCTAAGCTGATCGTAATCATTGTGCTATCATACTTTTGAACTGGCCACATAACCCATACATAGTATTTACACTTGGATCAGTAGATCATACACTCAGCTCCAGGACCATCGGAACAATAGGTGTAAACCAGCTGATTATCTGGGTAATAGCCAACTGCACCACTAAGTATTTACATAGCGTATATCTACAGATGCCTTCTCTTTCCACACCTATCTGTTCATGGAATTGCAGTCTATAACATCAACTCCAAAAAGAAAAAAAAAAGGTTCCAGTGTTCTATTATATGGGAAATGAATCTAGCTCACCATCTTGTAATCTAGCCCTATAACATGAACTCCAAACATAAAAAATTCTAGTGTTGTATTATATTAGAAATGGACGGAAATCTAGCTCACCATCTTGTTATCTAGCCCCCTATAACACGAACTCAAAAAAAGAAAATAAAAAATAAGAAAAAGAAAAAAAAAAGGTTCTATTGTTGTATTATATTGGAACAGCAAACATGATGGTGAACCATTGTGAAACTTGAACTTTTCACAATGTGCACCAATACAGTTGGATGGTGATGCTAAATATAAGATTTTTGTGCAGTGACGGAAAAAAAGAAGGGAATTATTCTGTTATTGAAACTCTGCAATTACAAAGCTCAAAACATGTATTTATGACAAATCTGGACCTATCCCATACAAGATTAGACCAGCTCTTGCCAAATAAACTACACAAAATGATGCATTTCGATTATCGAATCAATGAGAATTTGACGTGTGAATCGCTAGACCATCCAAATTGTGGGGCACATTATGGATGTAGCATATAAAAGACACTAATCAAGCAATCGTAACCATCCAATTAACAGCAATCAAAGGATGGCTGTAGCAATTGCCTTCTCAGTATAATTTTTGGGTTTATGCTCCATCCACAATTGCGTCAGTGATTTGAATAATATAAGATCGCCATACAACTTTGCCATGTTTAATCGTCTTATTCATATGCATCCCCATAGTTTGAATTTTCATGTGCCTGGATCTCTCCAGTATGACTTATGAGTTGTTCTTGTTGACATATTTGCAGGATGGGTAGGTGACACTATGATGCTTATACATTGTAATCCTTTGTCCTTTGGAGTTCTTATACAAGGCAATGTTGGTACATTTAGGTGCTCAGTGCTCTTATATATATATTTATTACAAGTGCCTTATAATAACGTGGATATAATACTGTAAGCAATGGAAACATCTCTTGCAAATTACTCGGATGCAACCTACACCATGTCTTTGTGGTTCTTCAAGTTTTATTATACCTCTTGCTCTAGATGCTTTGTTTAGAAACTTGGCTTTTGTTGTGGAAATTTTAACTACATGCTTGAAAGCTTTACCATTGCAATCTTTGCTTGTTTTTTGCTCACCATCCAAGTTTTCTTGTCTGTGTACAACTCGTAGAATTGATGATTTGACAAGACTTGAGTCTTAACCATTAGAATGTCTCAAAGAAAAAATAAAGGCTCCCACCTTTTCCTCATGTCCATATACTGCTCATGGAGTTGACGATTTGATGAAACTAGATTCTTACCAGAAACAAGTATAAACCAATCAATGACATTCATTTAGATTACGTGGGAATGTAAAAGACATGTGTTTTGTAATCTCTAAATGGAATGGGTGTAGGATCATGTATTGGATGACTCATTAAGCAATACATATCGGCATGTATGCATATGCTAGAAGATACATTTGATGCATCACCCTTATAATTCGGTGTGGATTTTGGGTCTCTGACCAATTTAGGATTGTATGGACAATGCATATGTATCAAATTTGGTCTTTAGTGATAGAATAATTAGAATTTGATATGTATTATACCTGGCGACATTTTACAATCCATGAAATTGCTTGACTGGGATTTGGTAATAGGGCAATTTCGAATAAAGGAATTGACGCCGGTTTTGTTTCACATATCCTTAAAGTCGAAGAGGCACTTTGCATTAGAGGCTTAAGCTGATGAGCCTATTAAGCAGTGCTTACAAAATTCTTTCTAAGCGCCTCTCAATTATGTTGAGAGAGGTCATGAGTCAAATTATTTCTCTGTGTCAAGGGTCATTCGTGAAAGATAGGTAAATATTGCATGGCATATTAGTTGCAAATGAATGTATTAACTCAAGGAGAAAATCAGCGGAAGCTGGTCTCTTGTGTAAGATTGACATGGAGATGGCCTATGATCACGTGGGACTGGGATTTTTATTCTTCATTCTCTTCAAAGAATGAGATTAGGAGATAGATGGATCAAGTGGACTGGGATTTTTTATTCTTCATTCTCTTCAAAGAATGAGATTAGGAGATAGATGGATCAAGTGGACTGGGATTTTTTATTCTTCATTCTCTTCAAAGAATGAGATTCGGGGATATAGATGGATCAAGTGGATAAATGGTTGCATATGCTCGGCTTCTTTTTCAGTCCTAGTAACCAGATCTCTTGTCAGCTTCTTCCCCATCTCAGTTGGGTTAAGGTAAGTGGACCCTCTTTCCCCTTCCTCTTTTCCCTTGTGGCAGAGTCTAAACCTACTTCTGGAGAAAGCTGTTGGTATGGGGCTTATCTAAGGCTTTGAGATTACTTCCATTGAGCTTTTGATATCCCACCCTTAGTTCACTAGTGATATCCTCATTATGTATAGCACTTCTTTTCAACAGGTGAAAAATCCTCAAAGGTCTTAAGGTGTTTCCAAGCAATCTCTAGCCTTAGAATGAACATCAATAAACTTGCCTTGGTTTGGTAGGAGTGGTGGCTCACAAATAGGGTGGTGATGGGCTGGGTTTGCCCTGACCCAACCCAACACTCAAGGCCTAAGCCTGACGTGAGCCCAACGCTAACTTGGTAGGCCTAAGCCAAACCTTGCAAAAAAATTGGTTGCCCCCTGGCCCAACTTGACAATTGATAAAATCCCCATTTCCAACTTGAAAGCTTCTAATTCATTCATTGATCAAGTGGGCTACTCATGCATAAAGAAACAGACTTTTGGAGGAATACAACCATCGGTTTATGTTCAAGATGCATGCGTTGCCTAATTGAGGATTAGAATAACATATTTGTAGGATATAACAAATGTACATATGAAGTTGGGTCGGGCTGACATGAGCCCAAGCTTGGCCAAAAAATTGATAGGGCTATGTATGCCAAGCCCACTGGCCAAGCAGTTGGTCCAAGCTCGGTCCAAGGCTGGGTTGGGCTCGCCTAGCTAGGCGGGACAATGTCACCCAGACTCGTGAAGATGTCCAAGCCTTGGTAGGTTGGATAGGGTGTAGCAGTTTCTTTACTAGTGAAACGTGAGGCAAAAGAGTCGGCAATGCCTTGTTTGTAGGACCCTATCATCAAAATGATTGAGAAAAGGTTAACCGGGTGGTAAAAAAGCTTATATGTCCTTGGGCGGAAGAATTACGCTCATCAAATTGGTCCTTGCTAATCTTCTAGTGTTTTTTTTTTCTCCATTCAAGATGATGACAAGGAACAACATGTTCATAGGAAGAATGTTGCACACAACTTGGGAATGTTGGGTAGTTAAGGAACAACATGTTCATAGTGAGTGTGGCTGAAATGAGGATGCGGAGATGGATGAGTGGCAAGACAAGGAAGGATAAAATTTGAAATGAATGGATTAGTGGGAATTTAGGAGTAGCACCGATAAGTAATAAGATGAGGGGAAGTAGATAGATGGTTTGGTCATGTGGAATGGAGACCAATAACTGCACTAGTTAAAATGAGTAAGTTAGTGTAAGTTAAAAGTTTTGAAAGGGAAAGGAAAGGCCCAAAAGGACATGGATGTAGTTAATATGAAATGTCTTGATGACCTATGGTCTAATTGAAGTTATGGCCCTTGATTGAATGGAATGGTGGAATCAGATTCGTGTAGCCAAACCCAATTAGTTGGGATAAGGCTTAAATGATGATGATGATGGTTCAAGATGCTAGCAAGGGTTGTAGGGAAAATTGGGAAGTTGCTAAGGAACTTCTTGTGACAAGGAAAAGGTGATGGGCACAAATTCCATGTAGTTGGGAAGTTGTATAGAGAAACAAAGAGGGAAAGTGGCATATGTCTAGGAAGAGTGAGAGAAAAATTGGCATTGCTAAGGAAATGGTGGTGGAGGAGATTTGGAGAACAGTTGGATGCATTATGGAGGAATGTAGTCAGTAGAAAATACGATCAAATATGAAGGGGGTGATTCCTAGGGGGTTATACTCGAGTTCGGAAGTGTGGAAAGTCATCAATGTTATGTTTAGAAATGGAATCCATTTTATTGTGGATTGATGCGATATGATAAGATTTTGGCATGATGTAATTGATTGATGAAACTCCTCTAGCGGAATCCTTACTTTCACTTTTTTCATGTTGTTAATAAAGACGCTAAGACGGTGGATTGATATGGTCCCACTCACTAGGTGGAATATTAACGAGGAAGTTAGGTCTTTTAGAAGGCCTATGGATAGGGTGAGAGTTTGGCATAATGCAGGCTTGACAAGACACCTCTATTAAAATCCTTTCCTTCAATTTTTATTCTTTATTTTTGATCTTTGTTGATAAGAAGCAAATGTAGTGAATTGCTGCGAGCGTGATCGAGGCTCGGTGATGTGGTCTATGCTCACTATATGAAATCTTAATGTGGGGGAAATAATGTCTTTTAGCAGGCTTATGTGAAAGCTATATGACTGGCATATTACCTGGCCAAGCGGCTACTGAAGACAAAAAGCGTGGAATTCATTGAAAAATGGCAAGTTTTCTTCCAATACATTGTCCTGGTCCATATCATGATTCAAGTAGGAATGGGAACTCATCTCTGTTTGCCAAGGTGTGAAAGTCTTGAATTCCACCATGGTTTCAAGCTTCGGTTTGGATCACAATTACGAACAAAATGATCACGAATCATGATTGAGAACCTCAAGAAGAGAAACATTGCGATTCCAAACATATATAAGGGTGGAAATGGGAAGGATTCTGCATCCGCCTCGGTTAGCCTGACCCTTGGACAGGGCTTGGACCTATTGGCTTAGCCGATGTGCCACGCTTGGGCCTCGCATGCATGCTCGATCAATTTTCGGGCTGGGCTTGGGCTGAAATCATTTTAGTCCGACTTGATCTGACTTTATATATACATGTCTTATATCCTATAAATATGCCATTCTAATCCTTGGTTAGGCAACCCATGCATCTTGAATGCAGGCAATCATTTTCGCTCCTTTAAGGGATGCGAATTGCTTGGAAGAAGGGGTTTGCGGGGGACTTCTTATCCCCTGCAAATGCTAATGTGGCCCAATGAAAAAGCCATGTGCTATGTACTTCTTTGTGGAATTTTTTTTTTGGCAACAAATTTGAGTTCATTATCATCGTCTAAGCCTTATCCCAACTAAATGGGGGTTAGCTACATGAACTTGTTCCTTCATTCCACTCTATCAAGGGCTATAACTTCATTCTTGGGAATAAAAATTACTCATTCAGAAAAAAAAAGGTTACTCAATGCCACCGATTTAGGATACAAGGCCATGCATTCGAGTACCCATTGTGGTGAAAAACCACTGTGGTGGGTGTGTCTGGGGTGTGAGTGCGTGTGTAAAAAAAAGAAGGAAGTCCCTCCTAAGCTTGTCTATTCTCTCGAATATTTAAGACATTGAAAAAGAAACAGAGTATGCCATCTAGTTCAATGACACTGGGGTCAACACAACAAGGATCAGTATTAAGCAAGATGTTTAGGCTTGACACTACGTCCCTAATCTCGTTACAAACAAAAGAAGCCCTACACGGTGATATCCAATCTGAAATGTGGGTGGACATCCCAGACACCCAAATTGCACCTTTGCCTGATAACTGCTAACCACTTTTAAACTTTCCAATAAGGCTTTCGTAAGAGTGCCAGGCCATGGCCACTCTGTCTTCGTTTTTTCAAGGTTTATGAAGACACTTTTTTGGGGTTTCATGAAAGCTCTCTTTCACACAGGAAAATCTATAATTTAATAGTGAAGGTTAAGTAAAAGATTTCTTTTGCCTATGTTGGTAGAGAGGCCAATTATACGACAAACACCTTCCGTGGAGGTTACTAGAAGATCTACCCTCCATATGATGCTTTATTCAGTCTTTAGGCCATGTTTGGAAGCCATGAATCCCATGCCAAATGGCAGAAAAGGAAAAGGGTTTTCATTTGATCTGATGATTTGTGTTACTTGGATAGAAAAGGGTGGATTCCACCAAGGAATCATTACAGTTTTTCCATAATTTGGATTCTTGGCACAAGAACTAGGTGAGTATTGTGAGAGGAATATTAGATTTCCACTTGCTACCCAAACATGAACTAAAACTTGGTATCCATGTTCTAATAGTTCTTACGGAAATCATGATTGAATAATTGTTGGTTTTTTTTTTTCCCTTTCTTTTGCCCTGGATTCTACTTATCCAAACATGCCCTTAGATAAAAGCTTCTTTAACTCATAAGAAAAGGTTTACATTGTAAAATCATTGCAACTTTTGGAAGCAATGTTTACTGAAGTTTTGTTCTTATTATTAGGCACTTTGTACCAAATCTCACCATTGGAGCTCCAGTCATCGAGAGCTTGAGGAAACACACAAAGTAATATCTGCTCTTTGTAAAATCATTCTCATTTAGCGTATGGAAGTTATTATTATTATTTTAAATTATTTTTTTTTATGCTCATTCAGTGTTGGTTCTCTTCCTATATAGGGCATACCTGGACTGTCACCTTATGGTTACAAATCCTTTAGATTATGTGGAACCTCTAGCAAAAGCTGGTGCTTCGGGCTTTACTTTTCATGTTGAGGCATCTAAAGGCATGTTATGGTGTTTGTGCATTATTCTTTTAGCTGCAACCAATGGGTTATTCGTAGCTGATTATATCATGTAGTAACATGTTGCAGATAATTGGAAAGAAATCATCCATGGAATTAAAGCAAAGGGCATGCGGCCAGGTGTAGCACTAAAGCCTGCAACCCCCATTGAAGATGTTTATCCACTGGTATGCCCCACCTCATTTCCTGGCTATATGGTATGCCCTTATGGACTGGGACTGGCTTGATTTGTAAGTCCCAGTGATTAGTTTCATTATCATTATCATTATCACCAAGAATTGCACTCCAGTGTTACCGTACCACCATAAGCTTACGGTGGTACCAGGCTGATGTGGGGCCATGTGATGCATGCAGGACTTCCAACCCGACCATTGCTTGATTTGCAACTCCCATTCACTTGTCTAGTGTTTTTAGTGGGTTTTAGTGACACATCCAATGGTCACTGTCCTATGTCAAAAATGCTTAAGAATATTTTGAGGATCAAACGTATTTACATGGTTTGAGTTATATTACCTGAATAATGGTTCCATTATCAAGTGTGACAAGAATAAAGATTAGATCCTCAAAATCCATATTATGAGGATATGAGTTATATTGCCACAAGTTCAGTTTGTTTCCTGATTGGATGATTCACTATAAATCTAAACAACCAACATCTCTAGTGTTAAAAAATCCCAATAATCCAGATTTCTAGTCGTGAGGAAGGAAGCTTTTGTATCCTTTACCTTTTTCGAGCATCCGGCACAGGTAGTCCTTGAGTGTGTGCGTGTGTGGCGAAAGGCTTACATCTGATAGAAACAAATAGATTTTGAAGATAACTGTAAAAGAATGGAGAAGACTAAAAAGAGGAGAGATAAGGGTAATACACATGCGGTATAAAGTTCATGAATGAATACCAAAGACCTTTCAAGAAGGACGAAAAATAGAAATGCAAGTTATTATTTGTGTTTCTTCCCAATGAGAAAATATTATACCCAGACGAGCCACCTGCGCCACTCTTTCTGTTAGCGTAATCTTTGGTGTAAGGGAGTCGACCACCAACTCGGACCAGAAAGCCTAGGAGTCATGGATTGACAAGACGAGTCGGATGTGACTTCTGAGTCCGAGTTGGTGGTCAACTCCCTTACACCAAATTAGGTGCTGCTCCTGCTTTGAATCATGGTCATGCTTCCCGGCATTTTGAAAAAGCTGCTTTCCCTTTCCCACACTTAAATTTGTTGCTGCTTTGCTACACGCTTCATGCAACTATACTGATTACCTACAGGCAATGGCACCGTAACTTGTAGTGCCGTGCCATCTTTCCCGCCAACATGGCACTTGTGTAGGACCTAAGTATCCATGAAGATTGTCTGGCACAAAAGTTAGGCCAGTACCCTCATCAGGTGGACTACAACATTGTAACCAATGGACAACTGACAGTATGACTCAACACAGTAGTGTGGCACACCTAGTGAGTGGGTCGGCCTGACTACCATTTTTACTGTACAGATGTCCTATAATAGGGGCATTGATGCAGGACAATTAACCACTTGCTCTAAAAGCTCGAATTGTTAGAGTATGGTGAATTAATCCCTTTATCTCATAGCCCAGGCCTCACATCTCATGAGTTAAGACCTCGGCCGAACTCCCTTCGTGGGCCCCAAATCACATGGGCCGCCCACCCCGAGTGTGTCCCCGCATCCCACGGGCTACCCCACTCGAGCCCAGTGTGAAATGTGCATTAATCACCCCTGGTGAGGAGTCTCGAATACGAGACCTCCTCCGTGGGCCGCACCCACCCCGAGTGTGCCCCTGCATCCCACAAGCGACCCCACTCGAGCCCAGTGTGAAAATGCCCCTGCATTAATCACCCCCGGTGAGGAGTCTCGAACCCGAGACCTCCCGCTTTGATACCAAATTTGATGCAGGACATGAAATTTAAATATGATATGCAAGATTTCAGGCTTAGATCATACCAATTCAGAAACAATTACACAAATTCCACATCCCACATGAAAATCGAAACATTCAATTAAAGGGGAATCTATGCCGGTCCAGGCCTACACATGATAGGGCTGGATCAATAAAAATTATGAACCAAACGATACCAAAGATAAGAAATAATCATCCACACATGCATAGTAATCAATCCCTAATCCAAGGGATTCACCAATTTCAAATCAAGGAATCTTAGGGTAAGAAAATGGGCATATAACTTAGGGAAAACGTAATCTAGGGCTAGGTTTCATGAAAAACGGCTATGAGAGGATAAAAACCTGAGCCAAAAGACGATCCCGCGCGTGGACAACAACAATGGCCCAGACGGACGTGCGTGTGATCCCGGCCGCAAGTATGTGGGGCCCACTATTCAGAAAAAGGCCACCTTGGCCCTGGTCGGCCAGGGATGGACTCCAAGACCCCTAAATCTCAGCTCGATCCGATGTACGGTTTGTGCGTGGTGCTCCGCCGAAGTTTCAGCCATCCTGTAGGGCTAGATTCTAAAATTTTGCTATGGGGAGGAGAATTGCTGCAATAGATGATTTATTCGAAGTGTAGATGATGGGGTGAGATGAGAATAAGGGATGGTAGAAGATGGGTGGTACAGATGGCGATGGATGGGGGTGAATCAGGATAGATGTGGCTTCGCACCACGGTAGTTAACCCTTCAATGAAGGGAAGGCTTCGCACCCAATTAGGCTTCACGACTCAAAGAGTAGGAAAACGCAGAATTTTTATTAATCTTCAATGAATGAAAAGAACTACAAGGGGTGTTTATTTATAGGAAAACCTTATACCCCAAAAACTCGCACCATGTGCGCAATCTATTACTTGGCGATGAAGTAAACTAAAATAAAAACCAAACACAAAAATCTAAAGCGTTCACAATGTTCTAAATAATAACAATAAGTAAAACCTAAAAAATGAAATCAATCCGACGAGTGGGCCACAATCATGAGATCCCATGATGGGCTTTTCTTGACTATCGGGCCCACTTTTCTTAACCAAAACTTGTCTTCTAGCTAGGAGGCCGTCCCTGGATGCCGTCATTGAGCCAGATCGACTGTAGGGCCCTCCTTTTTCTTGCATACGTGCGTAGGGGGGCGGCGTGCGTGCACGTGATGTCCCCATCAATTCTCCCCGTCTGCAAAGATTTTGCCACTGGCGAAATAAAACTCTTGAACCGCTCCAGGATGTCAGGATCAAGTCTCCGAAGCTCCTCAGGGAACCACATGCTGTCTGAAGCTGAGCGTGACTTCCATATAATCAGGTACTTCTAAAACCCGCTGTCCGACGTTGAAGCTATCTGATGGTCCAGGATATCCTCTCTTTCCTCTCTGGGTGTGTGAAGGCTAGGTATGAGAGGTAGAGGCTGGGAAGAAAGGTCGGGAAGACTAGGTATAGGAGGTAGAGGCTGGGAAAATGGATCGGGAATGGTAGATATGGGAGGTAGAGGCTGGAAAAATGGGCCGGGACGGGTAGGTATGGGATGTAGAGGCTGGAAAAATGGGTCGGGAATGGTAGGTATGGGAGGTAGAGGCTGAAAAAATGGGCCGGGATGGGTAGGTATGGGACGTAGAGGTTGGGAAAATGGGTCGGGAGGGGTAGGTATGGGACGTAGTAGCTGGGAAGATGGGTCGGGACGGATAGGTATGGGAGGTGGAGGCTGGAAAAATGGGCTAGGAGGGGGCCATGGATCAAGGAAAATGTCTGATGAATTAGGATGGTTAGGCGAAAGGCTGGACAATGCATCAATGACCCCTTGAAATGCAACTAGATCCTCCACATTGAATGTGGAACTAATTCTCATGGAGGGTGGAAGATTTGCCACATACGCATTGAGACCGTTTCGTTTTATAATTTTGACGGGTCCAGTGCTATGCGCGTGTAACTTACGAACGGCCCCTGGAGGATACCGCTCGGGCCTGATGCTGACCATCACAGAGTCCCTTACATTGAATTCCTTGAAACGTTTGTGCTGGTTTGCAGCAAATTTGTAATATTCATTATTAGTAGTGATCTTCTGCCTGATTTCTTGATGCCATGAATGAATGTGATGCACAAAAGACTCTGCAGGATCTGACGGCCTATGGGATAGTGACATAGGGACAAGATCAATAGGTTTCTCAGGTTTATAACCAGTAATGACTTCATAAGGACTGAGACTTGTGGATCTATCGACAGAATTATTAAACGCAAACTCGGCTGTAGGTATTACGGTGTCCCATGTTCTGGTGTGCTCTATATCCCTCCTTGGGGAAGACTCATCCGGTAGATCATCAGAAAAAACATCATGAAGCTCATCAACTACCTGAATGGCCTCAGTAGGTAACTCTACACGAGCCTCTGGTGCACTCTCTATAGCCACGAGGCCGCACATGTTGTGTCCCTCAAAATAATGGTCTTGATGTCCCTCATGGGGTGGGGGTACGGGTGCACGCCCATGACTGATTCCTTGGCCACCTCCATTCATTGATCTATCCTCCTGGCCACCTGCCTGAGATTGGACATTTTTTTAATGGTGGGGTTTGTCCTGAGGGAGGCCTCTACTTGGTTAAGGCGTAGATCTATGCTTTGTTCCATGCGCTTACCCCACGACTCGATCTGTTGGGACAGGTTGTTTAATGACTCTAGTAGTTGTTTCATGTCTAGTGTAGGGTGCTAGCCAAAACCATGACCCATACGTGCGGGCGTACAACTTGCTGACTCTACCTAGGGACTTTCTACGATGACTATATGAGACTAAATGATCCTATGAGACTCTATATGAGGGAAACTACGTAGTGCTACTAAAATCCAGCAATATAGTTGTCAAAATAAGGAAAACAGAAAATTCCAGCAACATGAGTTGCTAGCTTTCTGTTAACAGAAATTTCAGCAGCTGATATCAGGGACTACGGACTCCTAAAAGCTATATGTGATGGACTGGATGCATGAAGGACTCAAATAAACTAAACCCTAAATATGTGGTGAATTCCCCTACAAGAACCCTAGGCTCTGATACCAATTAGATGCAGGACAATTAACCACTTGCTCTAAAAGCTCGAACCGTTAGAGTATGGCGAATTAATCCCTTTATCTTATAGCTCAGGCCCCACATCTCATGAGTTAAGACCTCGGCCGAACCCCCTTCGTGGGCCCCAAATCACATGGGCTGCCCACCCCGAGTGTGTCCCCGCATCCCACGGGCTACCCCACTCGAGCCCGATGTGAAATGCGCATTAATCACCCCTGGTGAGGAGTCTCGAACACGAGACCTCCTCTGTGGGCCGCACCCACCCCGAGTGTGCCCCTGCATCTCACAAGCGACCCCACTCGAGCCTAGTGTGAAAATGCCCCTGCATTAGGCATGCTAGTGGGATAGATGGTATGGGACCACAATCAAGAGATCATTGGAGGCAGTATCGAATTGAATTGCAATTACTTGTTTAATTAAATTGAAATAACCGAATTGCAATTCTCTTAACATTCTTACTGAAGGTCTAGGCTCCAAGTTGCAACTAGGTTGCTTTCAAGTTGGTGTTGAAGGGTGTGTTTGATTGCACCAAATATCGCTATAGTGCATGGTATTTGGTGCAACCAAACACATGAATACTATGAAACATCACTGATTTCGTCATTTCCTCTCATTCGCAATTTATCTATGTTATTTGATAAACAAACAGAGAAAACCGGCAATTGAGAATTTTCGGACTGCAGATTTGCCGTCATGATCATCATTTTCGACTGCAGAGTGTTGCTAGTATGAATGAACTTAAATTGCGAGATCAAACTTCTAAAAAGAGCTGCGGAAGCAAAATTCTTAATGGTATTGATGTTCCGTGATCTGCAGGTTGAAGATGAAAATCCTGTGGAAATGGTCCTTGTGATGACAGTGGAGCCTGGTTTTGGCGGTCAGAAGTTCATGCCGGAAACGATGGATAAGGTTTGGATATTTTCCTGATCATATTACTGGTGGTTGCTTTTTCTTGGCTCTAATCGTCTTTGTTGAATTTGTGTATGAGCCAGGTACGTGCGCTGAGAAAGAAGTTCCCTTCCCTTGATATAGAGGTAATGTGACTCCTTGGACTGCAGTGTCATCTGTGTGCATTTCCTGGCAAGAGGCCAGTTGACGATCCAGAACATTGACTAGATGAGCCTCATCCATGGATGGGGGATGTCCCAAAACTTTCCTAGACGGGAAATCATAACCCTTTGATCAGAGGCCCAAGCATAGATTGTTAACCAATAAAAATAAAAAATGCAGATAAGGTATGGGAAAATGGCCAAAAGATTGGATACGGACAAGGCCATCCACTCTAGAAGGGATATTAGGCATCCTTCATCTGTGGTGGGGCGAAATAGATCAATGGTCTAGATCAGCGAACCATGGTCCCAGTTGTGCAGACTGGGTGCTTTAGCCCAATTACCACTTGCCGCATCTTGATCCTCAGATTCTCCTCTTCCTATCAATTAAGCGGAATGTTAGTATTTAGCGAGGGCCACTGCATGGATGGGGTATAGGCTAAAATCACTGATTGGACAACTCTGGCTGTCCAATCGTTATGATGGTTGGTAGCTTGATATACCTAACTATCACCTGACATGACCAATTGGGGTCATCAATTAGTTTATGTAGGAGCCAAGGAAGCCACATATTGATGTAGTCAAGCATATCTTGAGATATATATAGAGGCGACACCATCGGTGAAGGTGTGTTTTATGAGTATGGTATACTGATAAAGCTTGGAGGCAGTTGTGATGCAAATTAGGCTGGGGACCCCATCGACATGTCGTTCAACACTAGGTTTTGTTTTAGCTTTTGGGAAGCGTGTCATGGGGAAGCAAGAAGCAACCCATTGTTGCCTGAATATTGACTTGGGATGTTAGCTAGATGTGAAAGTGTGTTGTTGACACAACAACTGAGAGACTTTGGAGAACAAGTTGATTGTCTCATTCAGATCATGAGTGACAGTGTTAGCTCGATCATGTTGGTGTCAAATCTGATGTCTCATGCCCTTACGAAGCACATGGTGGAGGTTTATTACCACTTAATTTGTTAGAAGGTCATGAGCAAAGAGGCTGAGTTGATACACGTCTCTACATGTAGCCAAGTGGTAGATATTTTCACCAAAGCACTAAGCACAAATAAAGTTCAATCTCTTCAAAAGAAGTTTGGGAACAATAAGTGAGACTTGACAATGACTGTTAAGAATCGTTGTCATATTTTAATTTAATTAAGCTAGTTAAGCATGCTTTGGTTGTAGTGTTAGTAGGATTAAGAAATAAGGAGCCTTCTTTTCTATAAAGGCTGACTAATTCATACACAATACATGTGAAAGTTCTCTCTCACACACACGTCTCCACACTCTCTTCTTTTGTCTTTTTTCCTTCTTCTCTATGGATGTGCTTTTGTGATTTCCTACACCTCATCGTTCCATTTGGTGTGGCCCACTTGATTTATGGATTAGCCTTGACTTTGGGATCTAAGAAGTCCAAAATGGGTGTTTTCTTTTTCATTATCTAGGTTGGGGGATGGGTTGCACACACACATCACAGCGTCCCCCCACACTGCTTGATTGTATGGTTATTAGCATAAGATTCAAACGAATGTGATCATTTCCCTGTAGATCCATTTCTCACACTTCTCACTACATGAGGATCACTTGCTGCAAATTCATCAAAAAACAAAAAATCTCCACTTGTTAATGATCTTGGAAACATGATTGGCCCCACAGGTTGATGGAGGACTGGGCCCTTCCACGATCGACGCTGCAGCATCAGCAGGCGCAAACTGTATTGTGGCAGGGAGTTCGGTTTTCGGAGCTCCGGAGCCTGCCCAAGTTATATCAGTGTTGAGGAAGAGTGTGGAGGAAGCTCCGCAAATCAGCGGATGATTTACAGTCCAAGGAATTTTCTCTGTTGTGATTATTCATTAATAAGCTGATGATTTTATCATCACCATCGTCGAAGCTTTGTCCTATCTTCTGGGGCCCGCTTCCCATCGTGTAATGTGAAATCAATATTTTGGAGTTCTTATAATAATAATAATAGTAATGATAATAACAGTAAGATGATGTGTTCTGATTACCTTATCCTTGGCTCAAAATGAGGAATGCCGTGAACATTACCATTATCAATTGAGACTGTTGGATGCATATTGTCCGTAGATTGCACGTGACTGGACAATCATAACCATGCGATCAAGGGCATGTGGAAGGGATGGTAAGAGTAGAAATAGCTCCACTCCAATTGCAGACCCTTCTGTGTTGTGGCCCACTTAAACCTCAGATATACTTCCTATTTGGAGTTAAATGCTTAAGCGAGTCTTAAAAACACCCAAGTTTTGCGGGGCCCACAATGTGTGGAAATCTACTCCGTCCATCAAGTTGGAATCCTTATTTGAACTGTCCTTACAAAATATCAGTTCGATAAAGAACAGTGGGAAATATCAGCTTGATCCAGAACTTTCGTGGCCCACAATGAGTTTTAAATGGTCGATAATCACTGTTTCCTATGGTATGGCCCACCTAAGATTTTGGATGGCTCATTCCCTAAAATGATCTAATGATGTGGATATTGAATACAAACATCAAGGTGGGCCCATGGTAAGGGCTTCACCGCTCTCCAAAAACAAACTTAAATTAGGCATCCTATCCCTCTTGTTCCCTGTGGTGTGACCGACCTGACTTTTGGGTCAGGCTGATTTTTTGTTTCAAGGCTTATCGTTGAGGATCTAACCAAATGAACGGAGTGGATGTCCCATATACAACATATACAACATGGTGTTGTTTTACTCACTGTGTAAAAAGAGTGCTATAGATGATTCGTGACCTCCCAATCCCTAACTCCATCTCAAGGTTGTCCAAGTCCATTGTGTACGTTGATTGGGAGAATATTTAATATGAATGGCCTGATTAGGTTGATGTGAGAAAGCAATAGTTTCATTGGCCCAAAATTTAAAAATAATGGTTAAATTAGGCAAATAAACATGACTCATATTAAAGATAAACCGTCGAAAATAACCGGTATGGAGATCAATGGTCCATTTAAGCCAATGTAAAAAATGAAAAGCCGTAGTTGTGGACAACTAAATATTAATAATCGACCAATCAAGCTATCATTTTACTAATAAATTCTAAGTAAGCTAAAACTACAATATTTGAGTTTATGTGTTACTATGCATTGTGTTATAATGTTATGGTATTGAACGGATCTTTTCCATGTTTTGTTAGATTCAAGAAAGCGATATTATAAAGACTATATTTCAAACCCTTTTGTTTTAGGACATTTTTGTATTAGATGGATCTCCATTGGAGCACAAGTGAACTGTATGGCACACCGACAATCCGAACCAATAATCACGACCGTCCATCTCTTCCTGGGCCTCCTTGTTGAAGTGAGGCTAATCAGATAATCATAAATATCAAAAGCATAATCAATGCCATTCATCCACTTTTATGTATGTGTAGTATATCAATGCCATTCTGATGTAGAGCGGGTCGCGGACAGTTTCATGGCCAAGATGGATCAGAAAAGGCCTGGTCGATGATAGAAGTGATCCGGATCGTCGGACCTTAGATTGGGCGTATCTTGCAATCCGGAATGAGTTACCTGACGTAAAATATATGATTTTGGGGTAGAACGAGCTACTTTAGCCAACCAACCCTGCTATGCCGGGTTGTGACGCCCAGAATTGCGAGAAACCCCTGGATCGACGGTCGTTTCTCTGTTTTAATTTCGTTTTTACTATAAATAGTAAGTTTTAGTTTGATTATAACTCTTCATCCGTCGGGCTTTAGGAGTTGCGCCCAACTTGAAAAGAGCTTAGAATAATTAGGAGAAGGGTTTGGTGAAGCCAAATAGGACACTTACTATTTTTGGCCGAAAACCTTGCGCACTAGTAGACATCACAACCGTCTATAAATAGTAAGTTTACTATTTATAGTAAGTCGCGATTTCTAGGAGTTTTAGTTGTAGTTTGATTCTGATTTCTTTTTCATTGCTTGGTACCCCTATTTAAAGGGTTGTGAACTCGTTTTTAGTAATCAATTAATTAATTTCAAATTTTTTAGAATTTATTTCTATTTTCTTCTTTCTTTCTCGTGGATTCGAGAGGTCTCTGTGAGGAGTCCAGAGAAGCTCCGTGGATTCGGAGTAGTTGTCCTCATCACGTTCATCCCTGCGTTAATTGGTATCAGAGTGAGGATTCCCCTCGGGCCGATGACAAACAATGAAGGTATGAATCAAAATTCTGTGGACAGTGATTCAGGGATTCGTTATCTTTCGGAAAGAATGAAAGCTTTCCACCGGGAGAGTCAGTTGACCATGCAAGGGCTGCAGGTAACCCTCGACCGTCTTGCTGATGCGCTACTTCCGCCCCGAGCCCTATGCAATGCTCCACCACCTATGGTTGCTCCACCACCCAGGGTGGCTCCACCACCCATGGTTGCTGTACGACACAACCCCGATTTTTGTAGAACACTACCAGTGGCAAACCGTAGGGCTACACCAGATGATTCAAGTTCTAATGATGAAGACCTTAATGAGGGTTTTGCCCGACGACCAATCCATGGAAGCGATCATCTAGATCGTGCTGAAAGAGACTATCGAGGTAAGGTTGAACTTCCTAGTTTTAATGGTTTATTATGTATAAAAGATTTCCTCGATTGGCTAGCCGAAGTAGAAAGATATTTTGATTATATGGACGTGCCAGATCATAAAAGGGTAAAATTGGTAACGTTTAAGGTAAAATCTGGTGCTTCTACATGGTGGGAACAATTACAACTCTCACGAGCCCGCCAGAACAAGGCACCCATCTCATCATGACCACGGATGAGACGTCTTCTTCGATCACGATTTCTCCCCAGTGATTATGAGCAGATATTATTCCAGCAATACCAAAATTACCGATAAGGAAATCGAACCATCACAGATTACACTGAAGAATTCCAGCGGTTGGCTACACGAAACGATCTGTCAGAATCTGAGTCACAGAAGGTGGCACGATTTATAGGTAGGTTGCGACCGACAATTCAGGACCGAGTTTAGATATACCTAGTCGGGACCGTGGATGAAGCAGTTCAATTGGCGAGTATGGCAGAAACACAACTTGCAAGAGTTCCTGCTCATCCTATCCTTTAACTCGACCTCTCATGACGGGTCCCACGCAGGATCCAGTGTTGACACGGGGGAAAGATCCAGTAGGAGAACGTCATCAACCTCCTACAACCGCAAACCGTGATACGGGGAGCGGCTCATCCATACCTCAACGTGCAACACCCACAACAGCGGGCCCGATTAGGATTTCAAATCCTTATGCTCGACCAAGGTTGAACAATTGTTACCGCTGTGAGTTGCCAGGCCACTTATTAAACACCTGTCCTCAACGTCCCGCAACACACTTGACTATAAACGAAGGGGCACTGAAGATGAGGCTGCAGAAGAAGACCATAGCTATAATGAACATGAACAAACCACTGAAGAAATAGCAGGTGGCAATGAAGTAACAGGCGAGGATCGTGACGAATTTCTAGTTGTGAGACGATTACTGTATACCCCACGAAAGGAATTACATCCACGATGACACATTATATTTCGTACTCGGTACACTGTCAACGGAAATGTCTGTGATGTGATCATAGACAGTGGTAATAGCGAGAACATCGTCTCAAGAGTGATGGTGGACAAGTTGCGACTACCAACGACGAAACATCCTTCCTCGTACTCAATTGGCTGGATAAAAAATGTGAATGAAACCAAGGTAACTGAACAATGCACTATATCATTTTCAATTGGTAAAAATTATAAGGATCAGATACTTTGTGACGTGGTCGACATGGAAGCTTGCCACATGCTACTCGGTCGACCCTGACAGTCGGACCGTGATGCGACCCATCGGGGATGAGACAATGTCTACGTATTCGTCAAGGATAGTTGAAAAATAATCATTGTCCCTATGGCACCAGAGAACCACCCTAAAGCCTCTAAAGTGGAGGGGAGTTCTCTCTTAACCATTCGGGATTTCATGGAGGAATCCAACGAAACCGGCGAGGTATACGCCGTAGTGGTGAAGGGCGAGGAAGAGGAACCCTCAAACATCCTTCCGAGTTTAAGACCGTTGCTAAACGAATTTAAAGAAGTTTGGCCTGAGGATTTACCTGATGGATTGCCCCCCATGAGGGACATCCAACATCACATAGACCTCGTCCCTGGGGCTAGCCTGCCCAACCGCCCTCATTATCGGATAAGTCTGAAGGATTGCGAGATACTTCAGGGGCAAGTGGAGGAACTGACCCGTAAGGGTCTCTTGAGAGAGAGCACGAGCCCATGTGTCGTACCAACATTATTAACGCAAAAAAAAAGAAGATGGAAGCTGGCGCATGTGTGTCGACAGCCGGACAATCAACAAAATTACCATCAAATATCGGTTCCCGATACCACAGTTGGACGACATGCTCAATATGCTAGAAGGGGCCAAGGTGTTTTCTAAGCTAGATCTAAGGAGCGGGTACCATCAGATTCGTATCTGACCCGGTGATGAGTGGAAAACGACATTCAAGGCCAAGGAAGGGTTGTACGAGTGGCTGGTCATGCTCTTCGGTCTATCGAACGCCCCAAGTACTTTTATGCGTCTGATGAATCAAGTTCTAAAACCATTCACTGGCTGATTTGTGGTAGTATATTTTGATGACATATTGATATATAGCCAGGATGAGGCAGAGCATAGGAAACATCTCAGGCAGGTGCTGCAGGTCCTACAAATTAACAAGTTGTACCTCAACTTGAAGAAGTGTAGTTTTTTAACTGACAGCCTGTTATTTCTACGATTTGTTGTAATGTCTACAGGCATTCGTATGGACGATGAAAAAGTGCGAGCTATTAGGGAATGACCGACCCCGACAAACATTCATGATGGGAGGAGTTTTCACAAGTTGGCGACTTTCTATCGTTGATTTGTGCGAGATTTTAGCACCATAGTCGCACCTATAACAAATTGCATGAAAAAAGGACCGTTCCAGTGGACCGATAAAGCTGACAAGAGCTTTCATGAGATCAAGCATTGTTTGTCTACAACACCGGTCTTGGTGCTTCCTAATTTCGACAAATTATTTGAGGTTGAGTGTGACGCTTCATACGTCGGAATTGGGGGAGTATTATCAAAGGAAGACAGGCCGGTAGCCTTCTACAATGAGAAGCTCAGCGAAGCCCGAAAGAAGTGGTCGACTTATGAGCTTGAGTTGTACGCAGTTATTCAGGCGCTGCGACATTGGCGGCATTATCTGATTCAAAGAGAGTTTGTTCTGTACACTGACAATCAAGCATTAAAATTTATTAATAGTCAGAGTAACGTGAATCGTGTGCATGCTAGATGAGTTACGTTTTTACAGGAATTCACGTTCTTCGTTCTGAAGCACAAATCAGGGCAGCAGAACAAGGTGGCTGATGTACTTAGCTGTCGTGCATCACTACTTGTTACGATGAGCAACAGGTGGTCGGATTCGACTGTCTCAAGGAGCTGTATGCCGAGGATGAAGACTTCAAAGATTCTTGGGTGAAGTGCCAAGAAGGTCACTCCAGTGACCTTCATATATATGACGGTTTTCTCTTAAAAGGGAATCGATTGTGTATTCCCCAAAGTTCTCTGAGGGAGCAGATTATTCAGGAGCTACATGGAGATGGCTTCGGTGGACATCTTGGGCGAGACAAGACTCGAGCTCTTGTGGAAGAGCGGTATTAATGGCCGCAATTAGTACATGATGTGGGAAAAGCCGTACAACGTTGTCATGTTTGTCAGATCTCTAAGGGGTAATCTCAGAATACAGGCCTCTACACCCCATTACCTGTGCCTGACGGTCCTTGGGAGGATTTATCAATGGATTTCGTGCTTGGTTTCCCATGAACAAAACGCGGGATGGATTCGGTGTTCGTGGTGGTAGATCGTTTCTCCAAGATGACACACTTTATCCCATGCAAGAAAACCCTCGATGCAACACACGTGGCGAATCTATTCTTCAGGGAAGTCGTACAGCTACATGGGGTCCCCAAGACCATTACTTCTGATCGTGACACGAAGTTCATTAGCTACTTTTGGCGGACTTTGTGGACTCGATTCGATACATGACTTCAGTTCAGCAGCGCCTACCACCCACAGACTGACAGTCAAACTGAGGTTATGAATCGTACGTTGAGAAACCTCTTTCGCTGTATTTCAGGAGAAAAAACTGAAGCAGTGGGATTTGGCCTTGTTTCAAGCAGAGTTTGCATTCAACAACATGGTGAACCGCTCGACAAGAAAATCACCATTATATATTATCTATGGACGAGTGCCTCGCCACACACTTGACTTGGTCCCTCTGCCCAAGCACCCAGGCACGAGCATTGCAGCAGAACATATGGCAGACAAGATCATGGGCATCCATGCGGAAGTGCAGACCAATCTACATGCCTCGAACGAGAAGTACAAGGAACAAGCAGATAAGCACCGACGACAAAAAGTGTTCGAGGTGGGCGACCGCGTTATGGTCCATCCGCGCAAAGAGAGATTTCCGACTGGAACGTACAACAAGTTGAAAAATAAGAAGACTGGACCCGTCCCAATCATTCGAAAGATCAATGACAACGCTTATGTTGTTGATCTTCCAGATGACATGACGATCTCACGGACTTTCAACGTTGCGGACCTGACCGAGTATCATGAACCAGCGCAGGATGAGAACTCGAGGACGAGTTCTTTTAAAGTGGAGGGGACCGATGTAGAGCAGGTCGCGGACAGTTTCATGTCCAAGATGGATCAGAAAAGGCCTGGTTGACGACAGAAGTGATCCGGACTGTCGGACCTTAGATCGGGCGTATCTCGCAATCCGGAATGAGTTACCTGACGTAAAATATATGGTTTTGGGATAGAACGAGCTACTTTAGCCAGCCAACAAACCCTGCTATGTCGGGTTACGATGCCCGAAATTGCGAGAAACCCTTGGATCGACGATCGTTTCCCTGTTTTAATTTCGTTTTTACTATAAATAGTAAGTTTTAGTTTGATTATAACTCTTCATCCATCGGGCTTTAGGAGTTGCGCCCAACATGAAAAGAGCTTAGAATAGTTAGGAGAACGGTTTGGTGAAGCCAAATAGGACACTTACTATTTTTGGCCGAAAACCTTGCGCACTAGTAGACATCACGACCGTCTATAAATAGTAAGTTTACTATTTATAGTAAGTCGCGATTTCTAGGAGTTTTAGTTGTAGTTTGATTCTGATTTCTTTTCCATTGCTTGGTACCCCTATTTAAAAGGTTGTGAACTCGTTTTTAGTCATCAATTAATTAATTTCGAATTTTTTAGAATTTATTTATATTTTCTTCTTTCTTTCCTTGTGGATTCGAGATCTGTGAGGAGTCCAGAGAATATCCGTGGATTCAGAGTAGTTATCCTCATCACGTTCATCCTTGCGTCACATTCATCCACTTTTCTAGCTCATTTTAGGGCATGAGCCTAACAATCAAGTAGATTCAAATCTTAGGTGGACCATACCACAGGAAACAATGGTGATTGAATGCCCACCGTTGAAAATTCCTAGGGCCCATAATAAGGTCGTATAGACATGGATGAAGGGAGAACATAAATCTCAACTTGATTCAAAAACTTCCCGAAGAAGTTTTCAATGGTAGGCATTCAATCCCCATGTTTTCTGTAGTGTGGTCCACTCGAGCTTTGAATCTGCCTCATTCTTAAGCTCATGCCCTAAAATGATATGAAAAACGAATGGACGACATAGATAAAAACATATATATCATGTTTTGGTTTAGATAGATGAATAGACCTAGAGGCTAGATTTAAGATTTAGATGATCGGACTAATTCAATAGGTTTCTAAGGGTGTCTAATTAACTTTGTATGATTTTTTATTATTTTTTATTATTATTATTTTTTTAATGTAACATCCACATTTTCGTTAAGATTATGAATTAAAGAACACTCGGTGATGGATTAAAATAGTTCTAATGAGAAATTTCACAAGGGTTTTTGGAATTCTAAGTGGTGAAAATACAGCTGTTATAAAGTCTGTTAAAGTTAGGTTGAAATTTGTTAAAGCACATTGATGCATGTTGAAGTCCATTAAAGTCTATCTGTGTCTGCAGAAGCGTGTCCAATTCCATATAGGTCCCTGTAATTAGGTTGATATTGGACATAAACAGCCTAGGCCCATATGAATATTATAGTAGAATGGTCCGATTAGAAAGATTTTAAAGAAGATCCACATTTTTGTTAGGATCGCAAATTGAAAATCACTAGGTAATAGATTAAAATAGATTTTAAAGAAGATTCACATTTTTGTTAGAATCGCAAATTGAAAATCACTAGGTAATAGATTAAAATAGTTCTAATGAGAAATTTCACAAGTATTTTTGAAATCCTAAGTGGCAAAAATACGGGCTGTTATAAAGTTTGTTAAAGTTGGTTGAAATTTGTTAAAGCATATTGATGCATGTTGAAGTCTGTTGAAGTCCATCTACATCTGCTGAAGCGTCTCCAAGTCCATGTAAGTCTCTTTAATTAGGTTGATATTGGATATAATTAGTTTAGGCCCATATGCATATTAGAGTAGAATGATCTGATTAGATATATTTTAAATAAGAATAATATAATTCCATTGATTTTTTTAACACACACACACCGCATTACATTGATACTTGAACCCATGATCTCAATGTTGAAACATATTTGGCTACCACTGAGCCATGAAGTTGGACTCATTGATATTGTAAATGAACTGTCCAAACCGATTCTGTTAAAGATTGACGGTACATTTAAGGGTAGATTGCATGTGAATTTTGAAGTGGTATGTTCAATGTCCATTTATTCTATTGGGTATATGTTTTATAGTCTCTCTATCATGTGCATGTTGGGATTTTTGGACTGCGGAATCACACAGATCTAGATCTAGGATGATAATCCAATGGCACCAAGCACACACAAGAAAAGAGAACACACAGATTTAACGTGGAAAACCCTTGCGGTAATAAACCACGGCACAAAGCGACAGATCACCACTATGAAAGCATCAATTACAAAGAGAAAGGACTTACCCGATTCGAACAACCTCGAATCTCACCCTTGCTACACCCTTTAGAAACCCTGGAACCCTTTTAGAAAGCCTTAGCATTCATCACAACTTCCTAGAAAACCCTAGGAATACCTATTTATAGTTTAGGAAACTTCCCTTCCGCATCCCAGTTGCGAAAGGACTCAAATCCGCAGTTTCGCGCAAAAACGCGGAACAAACTGCGTAACCTTCGACTAGTCGTAGCGAGTCTTCGACTGGTCGTAGCCCACCTTCGACCAGTCGTAGCCCACCTTCGACCAGTCCTGGCTACAGTAAAAAACAGCAAAAACTTGCTGGACTTTGAGTCGTACAAGGGCTCGAACCTACGACCGGTCGAGCGTCTCCTACGACCAGTCGAAGCTTCCCACGACCGGTCGAACGACCTCAAAACCTTAGATTTAAGATTTTTCTCAACAGTGCAATCACTTGTGTTTTTCTTAACACTCAATCTAATTATTTATCACAATACCAATCCAACGATATGTTTATATTTGATATTAACCTAACCATGAAGTATTTTTTTCAAAATTAGGCCAATTAAATAGTTGGTCTTTATTATGAGTTGTTCACGCTCATCATCTTCATCAGAAGTGGAATAAAATCCTTGATTTTTAATACCAACCTCGTCTAACTATTTATCTAAATATCAATTGAATTCAACCATTCAAATTTAATATCAACCTAATGGCCCATTCATCTTCAATATCACTCTTATTAAGGACTTTGTTGAACTTTAATAAGATTTATAATCATTTAAGTAAAAGTTAATGGACTTGAACACACTTTTACGGTCTTCCACAAACTTCAATACACTTTGAGGCTGTGAAGTTTTTAAAGTCTACCAAAATTCTTCAAAGTATAATGCAATCTCATCCTCTCTTTTTCTTTTTCTTTTTTTCTTTTTTTTTTTTAATACCTTTGAGTACTTGCATAGGTAGAAGACAAAGAGACCCTATCTAGAGTAGGGACCCTCTGATGTTAAAGTTAAGATAGGAATTTGAGTCTACTAGTAATAAGGGGTTTTGGGTGAGAGATTATGCATACCTTTCACTATAAACGAAGTACTTATTTATAACCTTTTGGGGATGCTGACGTATATGGCAATGACTCTTGAATGGTGATTACGTATTACGGAAAACATCTTCCTACGGACGTAAAGTTGGTCCTGAGGCTGAGGTCAATATCTGAGGCCGACCTCTAAAGT
The DNA here is from genome assembly GCA_021015155.1 of Magnolia officinalis. Lineage (NCBI taxonomy): Eukaryota > Viridiplantae > Streptophyta > Magnoliopsida > Magnoliales > Magnoliaceae > Magnolia > Magnolia officinalis. The sequence goes on along the minus strand of JAJHSJ010000005.1, from coordinate 99,831,303 downwards.
TGGTAACCGAGGCCGAGTTCTTTGGTCAAGGTTGGTACTGAGGCGAAAGTTAGTGTGATTTTTCGGCCCCCAAGCAATCCAAGTCTATTCATTTGGTCAGTTCATTTTTACCCATAACAAAATCCATTCATGTCCTTTAATTTCATCAAAGTCAAAGTACATTGAAGTGAGTTGAAGTTTGTTGAAGTCCCTCTAATCATGATAATTAAGCGCGTCCGTGTCTATCAATAAAGATAGATTTCTATCAAACTTTGTCCGAGTCCATTTAAATACAATTAATTAGGTGAATATTTAATTTGAATGGCTTGATTAGACTAATATAATAAAATAATGGTTTGATTAGGAACATAATTTGATTAGATAAATATTAAAGATCCAAGTCTAATTCTACTTAGATTAAAGATAAACAGTCCAATGGACTGGTCTTGAAATTGACAGGTCCATTTAACCAATATCAAAAATGAAAACTCATAATTATTGTTGATAAGATATTAAGAATCCTTCAATCAAGCCATCATTTTACCATTAAGCTCTATATAAGCTACAAGTATATAGTGCATGTGTTACTATGCATAATGTTATGGCATGTAATCAGAGCTGGCCTCACCTAAGATGGTGCGGCCCACCTTGATGTATTTATTCTATATCCACGCCGTTCATCTGTTTTGTCACATTATTTTAGGACATGAGCCCAAAAATTAAGAACATAGGAAATAGTGGTCATTGAACACCCTACCATTAAATACTTCCTATGGCCCATTGTAATGTTTTCCTAATGTTTATTTTCCATCCAAGCTGTTATAAGGTCACACAAACCTGAATGATTTTTATTTTTATTTTTTTTTAAAAAACGATTATCAGCTTGATCTAAAACTTTCGTGGCCCATTAATGATCAATCACCACTGTTTCCTATTGTATGGTCCACCTGAGAATTGGATCTGCCTCATTTTAGGGCTCATGATCTAAAACGATATGGAAAAACGGATGGACGGTGGGCGAGGATATAGAATAAATAAATCAAAGTGGGCCCCACGGCAAGGGCCGCGCCTAATCCGCTCCAATCTTTTCCAAGTTTTGTAAGAGTATATTCCAATTTTTGTTAGTGGGAGTTGCATCTTGCATGTACAGCTTTGTACTGGATGGTTCTCAATTGCAGCACAAATGAGTTGTATGGTACACTGACAATCCCAAACATCAATCACGACCGTCCATCTGGTATACCCATCTCTTCGTAGGCCTTCTTGTCTAAGTGAGGCTAATCATGTAATCGTAAATGTCAAAATGACAACTGTCCACAGTCCATTTTTCAACCACCGATCTGACTTTTGGGTTGGTTGACAAGTAGCGAATGGTGGGGTCTGCTTGATGTATTGTCCAGTTGATGATTGGAGTTGTGGGATGGCTGATATGGACCGTCTTCAGAAGCCATTTATAAATCAACGGTTCAAATTTACCTGACATGTAGTATTTTTGAATTGGCGGACCATGAAGAGTGGGATGGACATCATGAACGGTTCGGATCTAACACTGGATTTCCACGTGTCAGATACAATTCACTTGCATGAGGTCCTTGCAAGGGGTATATGGGGGAATGGTAGGGCTTTGCACTATATACTCGGGTCTTCACTCCTGAAAAGTGGGGCCCATTTTTCGTAATCCAGACCATGGGCCTGTTGCATCCCACCTCAGATAGGCCACGTCCCAAACATGTCATTGATAGACCTGGGACTTTTCTCAGTTGAATGTGGACCGTTGGTACTGTGTATTTGTAGGCCAAAACATGAAAGGTGAGGATGGTTGGGTAAGGAGACTTTGGGGGCGAGGTCCACCCATCAAGTAATTTAAACCGTACGATTAATGTGGATATATTCCTTTAGGCATCCAAACTGTCCATCTACTGGCTGCCAAAACGGATGGTCAGGATTGTGCGATTGATATGCTCTTTTCGGCATGACCATCCAAACGATAAGGCATTGTAAGAATCACTAACGAGAGGGCCCACCTACTACTGCTGGTCTGAGGAAAAAAAGACTCCTTTTCCGCTCAATGAAAGGCGTGGGCCCACCCCTTTCCTGAAAGTGTTGCCATCACGTACAGAGTGTCCCCATGACACTTTCAATCTTTCATATGCCTCTGATTGCGTGGTGACACCAACATCACGTAGCTACGTGGTGTCAGTACACTGTGGGATCCACCGTGATGTATATGATTTATCCAAGCCGTCCATCCGTTTTACCGACTCATTTTAGACAACAAGATAGAAATTGAAGCATATCCAAGACCCAATGGGACCACACCACATGAAACAGTGGGGGATTGAATGCCTACCGTTGAAAACTTCTTCGTGGCCATGGAAGTTTTGGATCGAGCTTATATATATATTTTTTTCCTTCATCCATGTCTGTATGATCTTATGAACGGGTTAGATGAAAAATAAACATCACTGTGGGCCCTAGGAAGATTTCAACGACGGACTCCGCTATCCCTACTTTTTACTATGGTGTGGTCCACTTGAGCTTTGTACATGCTTAAAATTTTGATATCTACCCTAAAATGAGCTGAAAATACAGATGGACGGCGTGGATATGACACATACATCATGGTGGGCTCCACAGATTCCTCATCACTTAGCTACGTGGCGTCAGGGTCACCACACAATCCCCATCCGGCCTTACCAGTGTTACGTGGCACATTTGATATGCACCGAATTTCCAGAGATCGTCGCGGAAAAAGTAACACTATCTTCCTATAGTACACGTGGCAGAATCATATGTCAATCGAGATGGTCTATCTGATGGGCCCTTATGTGTATGGCATATTTTTCAAGATATCATATTAGATGAACCTAGCCATCTCAACAGTGGCCTTCAAATTCAAAGGTTGCAATGAAAAATAATTAACGGCCAACATTAATTGTTGGAGAGCAAAGAAAATAATGGATATGATGGTCTAATAAGCTCGACTCTCAAAAAATAAGCCATCCACGGTGGGGTCCATTAGATGGACTGTCTGGATGGGCTAGTCAACCTGCCACTAGTGTCGATAGATGGCCCTACCATATTCAAATTTCCTCCCTTGCTTTGTCTCAATCATGAATTTTTTCGGTGCCGGCCATGAAACTTCTGGTACCATACTTGCCTTTTTCGTCACGTGGGATCTCCGGTTAGTCGATCCAGACCGTCCATGAACTTCAACCCCATTGGTCATGTGGTAAGATACTAAAAACATACCGATTGGGACGATCCTATCAACACAATTAATGTCCTGTAGAATGTACGGTCGTGATCGCCATGTAAGAAATTGAATTGATCGGGCCCACCTTTAGGTGTGTCCAATTCATGTTTCTGTGGCACGGGGACATGACACGACCTTTGGTTTTCTAAATCAATCAGAAATCCTTTGAGAATCTAACCCTACCTTATTTTGCATGGCAATGCTCTCTCGTTCAACCTCCAAATACTGTAGGTTCACATGCACAGATGGAATATGATCCTGACCCGAGTATGTGTGCAAGTGGGACTCATGTTCTTACGATCCGAACCGTTTTCAGATGGGTCCCACCGTGGATGGACCATGCCCCAAGATCTTCTCAATGCAAGTATCCTACCCTTTCATTTCAGGTCTGAAAATGGACGATTAAGAAGAGAAATAGAGCAAAGGTCGGGACCCATGATTTAATGCAACAGATTTTGTAGGATGTGGTCCATGCATTTAGAGTGGGTTACATCACATCAACGGTCTTGATCACTAGACCATGGGCCCCACTTGTGCAAACTGAAAACCTGAGTGTACTGCGCATATGCGACGGTCGAGGATCATATAATTCCTAAACCCGAGGTTATGCGAAGAACCCTCGGGATACGGTTCGAACAACTAGTCCCACTTTTGAGTAATCCGAGCCGTTGATGATGTGGGCCCAAATTTGGACAGGCTGTCCACGAAATCCTTCAAGACCAGAACGTCTCATCCATCTATCTACTATATCATTTTTTCACTCAGTTGAATGTCGACAATTGCTGAATTCCCTTGCTTAACCGTCACCTTTATTTAATATATCCCATCAAAGAAGATTTTTGCTCCATAATCCATCCAATCAACAGTTTGATCATCAAACAAATAGGCCCACCTGAAAAACTAAGGACCAAAGGAAACAAAAAAGCATCCTCGGGCCGAGGTTCATGTACAGCTATGGTGTGCACTGTTTCATGGTCATGAACATGAAGAGACGTGTCTCATTCCTTTGTCCCCACGGAAATTGAAAATTTCAGTCTTTCAATGAAATTTTGTCTTGATTGACTCTCAGTCGTCCAATCTCTGGCCAGACCACTGCACATGCCCTTTCACTAAATATCTACACCTAAGCTTTGCAAATCCTACACGTATACAACAAAGCTCACGTACACACCACACATGTGCCAGAATGGTATGATAGGTCTACGATCCAACCCATCCATCCGTACCACACCACTACATTGATGCACTAGCCAAAGAATCAGTTTGATCTACGGTTCATACGGGCCACAGATTGTAAAAAAACGTACGGCTATTAAAAACTCTGCTGAAGTTTTCTAACCATATACCTTTTTCCAATATTGCGGCCCACATACTGATTAGACAGCATTGTGGCGTTTACAACAGCTTTGATTGTTTTACTTTACGTAAAAATCCAAGCTTTTGGGGTCCACTGTGTATTTAAAGTCCACTCCATGCATCAGTTTCTACCCTTGATTGTAGTGTATGGAGAAAAATTCAACGAGATCCACAGCTCAGGTGGGCCACACAACGGGAAAAAATGGGGATGAAATGTCAACCATAGGTTTGTGTGTGGGGGCAAACACGGTTTGTATTTAAGCATTATTCAACCGTTTTACGTGGTGTAAAAATCCAAGCTTTTGGGGGTACGTACACTGTGTATGTAATGTCCACTCCGTACATCAGTTTCTATCCTTGATTGTAGTGTCTGGGAAAAAATTCAGCGACATCCACAGCTCAGGTGGGCCACACCACAGGAAAAAATGGGGATGAAATGCCAACCAAGTTTTATATTGTTTTCATTTTCATGACCCACAAGAGATTTTTATCCCTCTGATATTTTGTACGTACAGTTAAAATGATGGACCTCACATGATAGACGGAGTAGATTTATATATAAACATGGTGGACCCACATAGGTTGGCTGCTTTACGCAGCTGTGTAAAACAGTCGATGTACCTGATTCCGGTCGCCTCTGTTGTGCCACGGTATCTAGAATCCCACTCCACTTGTTCTGGGAATAAGAAACTTCTCACGTATAAATGGTTGTAGATAGGAAAACCGTACAACTAGCTGCCTCTGAGGTCCACCTTATTGTGTGCATGGAATCCAACCCGTCCATCATGTTTTCCCTACCATGACAATGGAATTCACCTAAAGTCAGGTCGATCCAACCGTCGGTGTCACATGCCCTGATGGCCGGATTATAATTGGACAATTCATTGGATGTCCAATTTTTATGATAGAGCGACTGGGATGAACGGGCTAGATTCAATAAACAAACCATCGTAGGTCCCACATGCAACTAATTGCATGGTTTTCTCTACTTCCTATCATATCCATACCAAGGAATACTAATTGAAGATAGGGATGGATCGTCCATTGGGCCCCACATGTACAATTCATGGTACGAGAGTCAGTCGGAATCAGACTCTCAAAGTCGACAACGTACACGCATGTGGTCGCGTGTGAACAGCGGCATTTGGAGTCTTGAATATGATTGATGTACTGACGTTGTAGTTTTGTTCCAATCGGTGTTCTTAACCGTTGGATAGAAATAGGCCAGAAGATGGGCGGTGGTCCTTTCCTACTCAAAATTATGCGGTTCTGATTATCTTAGCGAGAAAAACGTCCTTCCAAACCGGTCTGCTTGCATGTCCGTGATTTTAAGACTGGGAACTATCGCATGCAACTCGTCAAAGTTGACTCGGACGGAGTAGCCCGTGATCTGGTTCATACACTGAGTCTCCTCTAACTCGGGCGAGTCAGGCCGATTCAGCACCGGCTCGGACTTAGGAGTTGGTCCGAATCTTTTGAAAAAAACAAAAAAAAAAAACCTAGTGGGTTTTACCTTAACCCTGCGGGGCCCACCTTGATGGATTTGTTGTATATCCACGCCGTCCATCTGTTTTTTTTTCATCTCAATTTAGGACAAGATCCCAAACCTTAAGAAGATCCAAATCTCAGGTGGGCCACACCACTAGAAAGAGTGATGACTGACCATCAAGAACTTTTTCTGGGCCACAAAAGTTGTGGATCAAGCCGATCTTTGTATTTTCCTTCATCCAGTTCTTCTTGACATTAATTACCAGCAGTTGGATGGCAAATAAACACTATGAAAACCTTACGATGGGCCTTTTGAAAATTTTAACGGTTAGGCACTCAACCACCACTGTTTCCTGTGGTGTGGTTCACCTGAGATCTAGATCTGCTTAATTCTTGGGACCACATCTAAAATGGGCCGGAGAAACGGATGGACGGCATGGATATAGAACACATGATCAAAGTGTGGCCCACGGAAAGGGTAACACCCACTAAGGTGTTGCCCGGGTAACACCTAAACCTTCCATGGACTTTTAGCCGCAGCTAAAACGCATGGCTTTGTCAGACCCAATCCAGTTTTACACCACCGAGTCGCGCCTTACTAGGATAGACTTTGGCTGATTCACCCCCAACTTTAATTGACTCAAGGTTAGATGAGTTCGTAGTAGGGCTGTACATCAAGTTCAGTCGAGTTGGGATGGGCCAAAAAGTCAGCTGGTGGATCGAGTTGAGGTGAGCTTACTTCGAGTTGAGATGAGCTTGCTCTTAATTCAGCTTAGTACCATCTATCTCAATTCAGCTGCTTCAATCTTCAAATTAAAATTTTAAAATCTTAAATCTAAAAATTGGAATTTGAATTTTTTTTATTTTTAAATAATTATATTTTAAAAAATAATAAAAAATTAAATTTAAACAAAAATACTGATAAAGAGAGAGCGAGCTCGGTTGAGTGGCCAAGTGCGAGGTGTATGGGAGCCGAACTTGAGCTTTAAGTCGTGCCAAGTGCGAAAAAAGCCGAGTCAAGCTTCACTCTGCTTGACCGCAACTCAACTCATTTTCAAAATTAGTTAAGTCATATAAAGCTTGGCTCCCCTGGATTCATTCAAGCCCAGTCAAACCAAGCTATATAAGTCAGTGAATCCACGCTTTTCTATTGGCGGGCCTTAGTTTTGATAATCCCAATCAAAAATACTATATCACCCCAATTGACCGTTAGATCCTTTTTATTTTCACCATTCATTTGAATGCCACAGGTCAATGGCTAGATTTGCAGGTCCAGCGTGCTTTTTTCTTCTGTGGGTATTATCCACGGTGGGGCAGACCGGATGGACGGTGTAATATCACTGTTGGTACAACCCCATGTGCCTGATGGAGTGATGGTGAACCATGTTTCGTTCGTCGCGCGATGGATTAGAGGGGCATGAGGAAATGGGAGATGGAAAATGCTCCACCCCTCAAGCTTGCACTTTTCCATCCATCATGCGCCTACTAAAGGCATCAAAATGCATGAAAGCATCTTCATCTCTTATACCTTTTTGTACGGCGCGAATTTATATGTGGGCCCCACCCATGATTAAGATATATGGATCGATGGAGAGGAACAGTTCCCATGTACTGCACGTGGATGATCACAGCCAATTAGATATCGGTCTGCAAGATGGATGGCAAGATCATTTCCTTCTCACCGTCCATTTTGCATGCTGCTAATTGCATGGCTGTTATTGTCTAATCGCACTTATTTTTTGGGCCATACGTGGATGCAATCTACAGTGGATTCCTCTTATCCAAAGGTCTTTGTTGCTCGTAGATGGACCCAATTAGATCCCGCGTAGAATTCATGCTGTACACGCAGTGACACGTGCAGTCCCGCTGGGCATCTGGGATGTGCATCGTGTGGTCCACGTCGCATAGATGATCAGTCTGCCCAGACCTACATGTTGAATCTGGACGGTTGAAAACCATCCATTGTATTCGTAAATACAGGGATTGCCTGATGGACGGCTACGATGTCTCAAACAAATGCTTGCGGGCTTAGCAAAGCTCTTATCTCGTGTGGTCCTCTTGGTGTATGATAAAATGCTGTCTATCAGATCACGGTGGTCCCCACAATGTGCTAGACCTGACCTGAAATTGTTTACTGTCAAATCCAAACTCGACATGGATTGAATGATGAGGCGCCCTCGTGTTTTGGAAGTGGTGGACCCCACCATTCAACATTCATACTTCTATCTGATTGTGGGTCATACCATCCAATCACGGTCAGATAAGAACTTAATGGGGATCATTCGACTTACTTCCTCACCAAGCACTCAATAAGAGTAAACATGGCGTACGTGTACATGATCTGAACCGTTCCTCTACAGCAATCTACCGTGGATAAGCCATTGTTTGAAACCGCAACAGTCAGATGATCGTAGCCGTCCATGGGACTGTTTATTCCATTTTGACATCAACCGTTGGTTGGACTTCTTTTCTTTCTTTCTTTTTTCTCCATGTGCGGTCCTCAATAGTCTTCCAATCAGCTGCTAGGCTAATCAAACCAGTGTATTTTTTGAGTTATACCCTATCCATGGTATGGCCCAAGTAATGAAAGGTCAGGATCACAGGAGATTGCGTGACAATGTATACCAACTGTCAAGTGCGTATGGATCGTCGCGAACCAAGAACGGACATCTGGGGCTCATATCTCCACAAACTCCTTCTATTTCCAAAGATATTAATATCCTTTTCTCCACAGTACACCGCGAGGAGAATTATCAATGTACATTGGCGGAGTATGGCCATCCATACTCTTTCACACAGTCGTTGTGCACATGGCATACGTGTGCCTACAATCCAACCTGTACAAATCATAAGGCCCACTTCAGATAAGGTAAATAAACGAATATGATTAAATGGAGAATCCAAACATCCACTTAAAGGGCATCTTTTACCCAATGTATGTGGACCGTTGAAATTCAATTTGAAGACAGCAAGTTGGGCAATCAGAATGACTGATCCACTGTTCCGTCGATTTGGATGGTTTGTATCGACGCGCTTACATATTAAGAGAAAAACTTCAATACTCTGGCTGGGTATAGTCGTCCATACGCAGGAACACAGCCACTGAGACGTGGTGTGCCGGTACTCCAATCCAAACCGTTCGCGGTTGAAGTGAAATTACTGAACAGTCAGATATCCACTAACATGAGGTTAAGATGGCCCAATCGCTTTGATTTTGATGTAGAGCGGGTTGCAGACAGTTACATGGCCAAGATGGATCCGAAAAGGATTCGTCGACGCCAAAAGTGATCTAGACCATCGGACCTTAAATTGGGCGTATCTCGCAATTCAGAATGAGTTATCTAACTTAAAATATATGATTTTGGGGTAGAATGAGCTACTTTAGCCAACCAACCCAATTACGTCGGGTTGCGACGTCCGGATTTGCAAAATATCCCTGGATCAACAATCATTTCCCTATTTGTGAAAAGAGCTTAGAAAAATTAGGAGAAGCCAAATAAGATACTTACTATTTTTTGCCGAAAACCATGCACACTAGTAGACATCACGACCATTTATAAATAGTAAGTTTACTATTTACAGTAAGTTGCGTATTCTAGTACTTTTAGTTGTAGTTTAATTCTGATTTCTTTTCCATTGCTTGATAGTCCTATTTATTCATTCATTAACCATTTCAAATTTATTAAAATTTATTTCTATTTTCTATATATTTTTTTTACTTGTGCATTCGAGAAGTCTATGTGAGGAGTCCTCTTGAGGAGGAGGGTTCTCGACCTCACGTCCTTCCCTGCGTCAGATTTTTAGATATTCAGAAAATAAAGTGAGGCCATGATTTGGACCGTCTGGATTGTGGTACGCTCTGCTAGGTGGACAGTTGCACGTACGTGCACCGTATGAATGGTTACCACGTCAGCGAAGCCCCAAGAGGCAGAACCTCAATGGGCTGAGCAACCCCAGGCCCGGCCCGTTGACAGCCCTACTCTTCTGTCCATAGAACACTTGGAAAGGGTGGTGTAATGACCGTCCATATAATTGCCTCTACTGCAGATAGGAATTTTGCAAAAATACTCATACATCGGATAACCGTAGCCATCCGATCAATGGCACTAAAACCAACGGATGAAGATAAAAGATCAACGGTACAAATTTAGAACAATAAAGTAGAGGAAAGTGATAGGATTTTCTGATAGATGTGATTCTTGACATACAAGCCGTCCATAATGGAGTAGACTAGATGGACAGTTCCGATGGATGCATCACCGTACAATCATGATGGATCAAACATCATGGAGGAATTCACGATATGCCCACGTCTCAACCATTCCATCACCTGCAAGGCTCCAACTAATTGGATGGAGAAAAACTTTGATACTCTGGCGGAGTGCAAAGATAGATGATACACAGGCAGTTGGGAATTGCATACGTGGCAAATAAATGATTGTAATTAAACTGTGATGGGTTCCACCCTGGATGTATCGTGAACATAGAAACGTACTTATTTGAGTATCCGAATATCGGATTGGTGGGCTTTTGATGGACGGTTGAAAATAAAAATATCCAACGGCTCTATTTCCATCCAACAAGTCGGTAAGAATCAAAGGTTAGGATTGTTGAACCAATCTGATTTTGGGATTATGACTTATAGACTTTGGGCTACACAATTTAGACAGTAAAAAAATGAGTTTAATTTTTGCCACTATTACAGTCTCTGAATACCTGAGTATCAAGCGTATGACTCCTTCAGAGTATCAAATAACCTCCTGTCTGGAGCCCTTTCTCCTTCCTACGTGGCGAGGAGCAATATGTCCCATGGGCCCCACATGAGAAGGGAATCCGGATATTGTCACGAACGAGACCACGTGCATGTGCTTCGCACCAGCCCAACACACATGTGTGGGTGGTGATCTTTTACGACAAAGCCCACGCAATCTCACGGCTCGCATTTATTTCTCTTGTCATCTTACCGCACGGTGAGCCGTCCATTTCTTCAGATTCACCAGAAGGAGAGCTGATAATACAGGCAACTGTACCACAGCTCGTGGTACGGACCATACTTCCTGCCAGCATTCCACTTGTATAGAAAATCAGTACCATGAAAATAGTAGGCCCTTCCATTAAGATTACTCTTCTAGAGAATCAAGCTGATACTCTGACTAGGTGGGACACACCGATGTTGACTTAAACGGTTCGCTGACCATTGTTCCACCCATGTGGTCCTCTTTGATCATGAAGATGATTTTTGTCCTAGTTGATTTTCATGGTGGGACGTACTGTTTCAATGGTCTAGATGCTATACACGTGTGGCATGTAGGCAGGGAAATATGGTACGTTACAACTACTTGTAGAACCATGCCTGTATGGTACAGTAGCATTACTGCATTAGCGGTTTCAGTTTTTAAAGGTGGAGCCCATTGTTTAAAGATCCAGACCATTGATATGTGAGGATGGTCCATACACCAAAAATCTCCCAGATGAAAAAAAATCTAAACCCTTCAATTTGTCGCTCGAGAAATACCCGTTGAGAATAGGAACGGTTCACATTCAAATGATCAACCGACAAAAAATTTATAGCTGGGAGTCTGGGACCTTTCAGTCAAAGGACTTTTGGTTCATAGACTATCCAGAATAGGCGCATCACTTCAACGGTTTAGATCAAACCTCGGGGCCCACTTGGAGAAAATGAACCGCGAATGTACCATTTAAACAATGATCAGGGCCAAGAGATCATACGTACGTTCTGGTTTCCAGTTTGTATGGGGTCCACGTTTCATTAATCCAAAACGTTGATATGATGGGACCCATCTGTGAATGGCCCATTAAACAAAAGGCCCCTGGATCGGAAGATCGCACTTATAAAAGCTTTGGCCTTTTATTTATTGAATGGGAACCGTTGTTTTATTTCCTTATGGGACTTTGTGGTCCATGGACCATTTATAGTGGGTTCCATATTATCAACGGTTCAGATCATTAAACGCTGGGCTCGTTGACTGAAAAATCCAGCTGTATTCCGTACAATGATAGGCCCGAGCATTGGATAGGACGTACCTCAGCCGAAACGCAACTGCGAATGACGAAGATGCCCTCCGTCACTGTGGGAGAGCCAAGGTCATTGTCATCAGGCGGGGGCATTTTGGTCAAAGTAGCTTAAGTGTATTGGAAGACATGGCCCACTTGAAAGAAGAGTCGTCAACGGTCCAAATTCGACAAAGAAAAAAGTGTGGACTGATTGGGTGGTGAGAGGTGTCTCATCAGCCTGATGTTTGGGGTATGGCCCATCAAAATCTAGGCCTACGAACTTGATTGCGTGCTTATCTGCCACGCGTGTCGATGTTGCGTTATTATCTTAAGAGGAATTATGATACTCGAGCCCATAATCCCATGCATGGTTCCTCCGGGGTTGATTTCGTACAAGAGGGGTCCTTTTTTTCAGCAATCAAAACCTTTGATACGGTGGGCCCTACCGTGGATGGAGGACTCCCCCAATTCCCTATTATGAAACAATCTTAGCCCTTGGATCTGTCTTCTGCAAACAGACGGTTAGGAAGAAAACAATGCAATGCTCCGCAGTCAAAGGGAAAAAAACGTTCTTTTCGGTAGTACCCTATTCACCTTGGTTCCTATCAAGTGGACTTTCTCGATCATCAATCTATGGCCCCACATCTACAAACCAAAGGCTCGAGTGTTCTTTGAATATAGTCTACAAACAGACGTGGTGCTGTCAACGGGCCGGGCCTAGAGAGCCTTGAACTTCTCCGGGCCGGCCGGTTTCAAATTCTGAACTTTCAGGTCCGAGCGCGGCCCATTGACACCCCAGCCAGACGGCCAAAGCACCGTATTTTCCATAGCCTACGCTACTATCTAACTTGCGGACATCGTACAATGTTTCATGTCTTATTAAGGAACAACTGGCCACGTAAGCCCACCATGTTCTTAAATCCTCTCCGTCCATCAGGTTCCATCTCGATGATAGATCGATGCTGGAAAAAATCAGCTAGATACACGTATCAGGTGGGCCACACCAGATGGAACCATAGGGATGTGGTGCCAACCACAGGTCTGAGTATGAGGCGACCATCGTGTCTAACTTTCATAAAATCCGTTCATCAAGTGAAACTCACTTGGATGAAGAGAAGTACAAAAATCATCCTGATCCAAAATCAGCAGTCCACACCGCGTGACTGTTCCCATTATTGTGGCCCATCTAGATTATTATAAAGATTATATTTTTAAATCTACAGTGAAAGTTAGGGTTCTCACCTGATGGACGGAGTGGATTTTACATATACACATGGTGGGATCCACAGAACTTGGATTCCGGTGTGCTAAATACAATGTTGTTGCCATTCCCGACTCCTACGTAGTGGTAATAAAAACGACAAAAAATGTCCAAAAATACCCAGAACTATAGGGGATTACGACAGACTGCGGCCATAGTTCCATGCCTTCTTTTAAGTGGTGGTGTCTCATCCGCCGTACATGTGGCATTCGTATTAGGCATCCAGGACCGTCCAATTCATTAATTACCCCCACGTGTGGATGCATCATAGTTCCGAGGTGGTACCAATAGAACAATATTAACCATCTCGTTTATCTTTATTTATTTTCGAGCAATGGTTGTTTTTTAATTTATAACCGTCCACTTTGCACCCATGAACCGATGGTTATGATCATAGAATCATTTTCTTTGGTTCTTAAAGATTACTATTTACAGTTTAAACGGTCTGGATCGAAGTGAATATGTGCAACATGTACAATAGACGAGACACCACAACTTAAAAGAATGGTGGTCAAGCTTTCACCCTCGGCTTTCGCATAACTGAAGCTGTCACGGGATTTCGTTTTCCTGTTTCATATTTTCCTTTCTAATACCAGTATACCACGGACTCAATAGTTCCCGAAGTCGCTCCAACGTATTCGCAGTTCTAAAGTCCAACACACGTTGGACCACACGTTAAGGTCTATCCAGCTAATAATTTCTACCTGTTCAGTATATGTGAGATCCAAGCCTTCTAATAGTTTGGTCCCACAATGGGGATTACCAATCGAAAAAATCAACCATATTTACTAATCAGGTGGAACACATTATACAAAATAATATATAGCCATTGATAAATACAAAAATTCAATTCTGGTGCTTTGGATGAGCAGTCATGCCTGATTTTTGCATAAGGTGATCCTCGTGATGAAGTTAACCTATAGACGGGTTGGATGCTGGCCCACCGTTATGTATAAATAGTATCCAATCCGTCCAATAGTGTCTCTATAGCATAGATATTGGATGCCCAAAAAATCGCTAATCCAATGATCAGGTGGGGCCACAACACTAAAAAATCTTAAAATTTATGTGATGGGCGACCTGATGGTTGGATTGATTTGATTTTTCAGGTTTACCATTTTCAAGTTGAAATGACTATGTCGAACGGGTTAGATAACAGATGGATTATGGCAATCTTTCTCATTTGCAACTTGCTACTTATGAGATAAGGTCAATTTCTATAAGATAGCAGTGCTAATATAACATATGCGGGAATTTGCAACTCACTTATAAACTAGAGGGAGGTGCATACAATAATCACATAAGAGAGGAGGTGTTTACATTTGTTAGAAACTTGAGGGGAGCCATTTACAATTAGCCCTTTTTAAAAGTCTTCAATTCATGGTGTGTAAACCCCTCCCATCTCTGTTACAATTGTTGCCTATAGAATTCAAGTGGAATAGAATAAATAAGATCATTTGTAAGAGATTATCATTTGTAAGAGATTGAAAAGGATGCTGCCTTTACAATTAAAGCCACTTGAAAGGAATGGAGATAGGCCTTAGGAATTTTGCACCATTGTACCTCTTTAATTGAAAGGAAAATTTTATAAGATCAACCATGCTTATGTGACATTGTTGGAAATTTAGGAAATATATATATATATATATATATATATAATAATATATATATATATATATATATATATGTATATATATATATATATATATCATAGATAAGCGCTCACCTGCGAACCAGTTCGTACGTACTGTACGACTTTTTTTGAAACCCATCATATGTGATGTGATCCAAATCTGAAACGTTCATGTGAAGCAGCACCTAGTGAAAACCTCCAGGACCAAGTTTTACTTTTATCTAAAAACTTCTATCCATACCGTCCATAGCGAGAGAAATTCAATCAAGAAAAGCTGTTTACATTGTTCAACGGTCCACCAAGTTTCGGATCCAAGTAAAAATTCATACTATGGGTTTCATTAGTTCTACTTCAATGTGAACCGTTCAGATTTGCGAGATTCATCACGTATGATGGGTCATCAAAAAAGTTCGTACGTACTACGTACGAACTGGTTTTGAGGTGAGCGTTTTCCTATATATATATAATATATATATATATATATATATATATATATATTGAATAAGTACATAGAAATAAATAAGTTGAGATATGATTGAAATATCAAGGATAGAACTATAAAAATAATGCACTTGAGGTATTGGGAACTTAGGAAAGGAACCAATGGGTAATTAGATGAGAGAAAGTAGAGTTACATGGTTTGTTCATGTGTAACGGTGTGGTTTAAAAGGAGTGGGTAGGTACAAGTTGAAGGCTATAAAGAGATAATATATATTATAGAAGCGCTCACCTGCGAACCAGTTCGTACGTACTAATGTACGAACTTTTTTGAGAACCCATCATATGTGATGTTTGATCCAAAATCTGAACCGTTCATGTAAAGCAGCACCTAGTGAAAACCTCCAGACCAAGTTTTACTTTTATCTAAAACTGATCCATACCGTCCATAGCGAAGAGAAATTCAAATCAAAGGAAGAAGCTGTTTACAATGTTCAGGTCCACCAAAGTTTCGATCAAGTAAAAATTCATACTATGGGTTTCATTAGGTTCTACTTCAATGTGAACCTTTCAAATTTGCGAGATTCATCACGTATGATGGTCATCAAAAAAGTTCGTACGTACTACGTACGAACTGGTTCGCAGGTGAGCGTTTTCCTATATATATATTATATATATATATATGAATAAGTACCATAGAAATAAATATGTTGAGATGGATGATTGAAAATACAGATAGAACTATAAAAATAAATGCACTTGAGGTAATTGGAACTTGGAAAGGACCCATGGGTAATTAGATGAGAGAAAAGTAGAGTTACATGGTTTGTTCATGTGTAACGGTGTGGTTTAAAAGGAGTGGGTAGGTACAAGTTGAAGGCTCTAAAGAGATAATATATAAGAATGTGAAAAGAATATAGTGGCAGTAAGAAAGACTTTGATGACTTATGTCTGAATGAAGTTATAGCTCTTGATAGGAGAATGGTGTAATAGGATTAATTCATGTTGTCAACCTCAATTAATTGGGATAGGCTTAAATGATAATGATCCTATTTGCTCCTAAGATTCATTTTGCATTACTGATCAGTAGCAGGATTCAATACTATAATCATTAAGGTTGGGAGAAATCAAAAGTGGAAATGAAAAAACCCATGGAATTCTAATAGCATTGCAAAGGAAAAGAAAACATGTGAAAACGGTTTTTGTGCTAGGTGATTGTTTGGCAGGACAGTTTGCCACAAAGGACACTTTTCTATATCATCCCCCTCTTAATTTTACTGCATTTTCAATCAGAAAGCTTCTTTCAAAAGGGCTTCTGCTCGTTCAGTAAATGTCTTGGTAGAAGATATGATTTCTTGGAATTGAGGTTTATTTGTTTTTAAGTAGGTATGTTACGAAAAAACAATAGAAGGTTTAATACAAGTTAGGGTTATTTTAGAGAGGTTATTGTAATGGATGATTACCTCTTCAGTGCAATACCTGGGTGCACCTTATGAAAGTAGGCAACAATGCATAGATTTCCATCAAGAGAGGAAATATAGAAATTCACTTATTTTAAAGAAATTAAGGGCCCATTTGGATACCACCAAATAAGTTACTTTTTCTACTTATAACAGTAGATAAGTAACTTATTTGAGATAAGTTTGGTTTATGATCAATTATAAATAACTTTTTCACTTAAAGTTACTTAAGCACTTCAACTTAATAAGTAGAAACCAAGATAAGCTAGCTTTAGGCGTAAGTAGCTTATGTTAACTTATACGATCCAAATGCCCCTAAATGTTATAATTTTTTATGAAATGGTCCAAAAAAGAATGTTTTTGTTCATGCAATTAGTGCATGTGAAGTGGGTCTAAATTCTACTATTAGCATACATATGCTTGGTAGCATTAGAAGTATAGTCTTAGTCAATCTTACCTAATCAAGACTTTGTTCATGCATTTTTTTTTTATTATTTACTCACACACCTGACACACACACACCCATGCACGCGGTAGTGAGATTTCACCACTTATGGGTATCCAACCCAAGACCTTATATTGAAACTTCACCACCTATGGGTATCAAACCAAGACCTCGTGTTGAAACTCCTCAGAGTCTACCACTGAGGTAAGGACTCGAACCTGACTTGTTCATGCATTTGTCGCATGCTAGGACTTACATTATAGAAGAAAAACAAAGGCACCTTAGCCTTTGTTTATTTTATTTTATTTAATTTCAGAGAGGTCTTCTTTCTATCTAGCAATATGCTATAATGCAACTATAATATGATATTGTATACATTTACCACGTGCCACACCTGATTATGCACCACAAGTGTTGCTATTCATCTTTAATTAGCATTGTCACATTTAATCTTCAAATGCTCTGCATGCCGTATGTGCCACATATGCCATGTTTTACATGTGCCAAATGTGCCATACATACCATGTACATTAAAATTCTTACACATGCCACATGTGCCATTGTAAATTCAGAGTACTCTAAATGTATCACATATGCTATCTTATATTTTCAAACACTATATATGTTTCATGTGTGCCAAGTTAGAAGTATGCCCTTGCATCACATGTGGAGTACATTCTTCCTTATTCCCTGTGCTTAACACACAACGACACACAACGACGATTTGAGTTAACCCAATTTAATTGACATATTCATCTTATTTGTCCCAATAAGCCTGACAGAGTTAGCTTGACCATAAGAGAATTTTTCTTGCTTTGATGCTGGCCCTTAGGTGCTTTTGCTACTCTAAGTTCAAGTTGATTTTTTTTTAGTATTTATCTTAATTATTTAGAACCCAATTTAAAAAGAACATATAGTTATTAGGAAATGTAAGACTTCTCTCATGTCAATGGTTTGGATTATCTAATTGTTGAATTATTTAAATTGCTCGCTTCCATAGTAGATGTAATTGGTTCATATATGTAAGGGATGGTATACTTAGACTATGTTACTATATATAATATTTCAAACATGGACCCTTGCTGTATGGAGACTTTTGCAGGATGAGTATTTGTGATGGGATTAATGTACTCCAGTTCTCATTATTATAAATATAGGTATTGGTTCCCTCACCTCTACATAACAAAAAAATTATTTTTCCATCTTAGATTTTTAAGGTGTAAGGTGTGGAAGATTCAAGTACAATGTAGTCACTAACGCAAGACGATACACATATTAAATTTAGTTCCGAAATCTTCATTATTGATGTATAGATCCAATTCAATGTTCTACAGTTCTAATTTTACAAGAAGATCCTAACCACTTGACTAATGTAATTTTGCAAATTTTATAAGGCCCATTAATTTTTCGTATTCAATATTTTCAACAATCTATTAGGTGCCGTATCATTTACCATTTATCACTAATACTGCCCAAATCGCACTGTAGGGAACCGCTTTGGGCTGATACATGCATATTTTTCATGGAAGACACTAGTATATGTATTAGGTAATATATACCAGCTTTAGCTTTAGATGATACTTTAAAACTATTCCTTACATATGCATTGCATGTGTAGAGGAAGTGGTTTCAAGACATGGTTTTAAAAAGGTATCTTTGATACGGCTTATGCCACAGTACCTGACCTTTCAAGGAAAGATTAGATTATTTCAACCCTTTAATCACCCGACTCATTTCTTCTTAAATGAAACCATCTCCTTCAAATGATCTTTTGTGGCAATCTATGAGATCCTCCAATCTTGAAGATTGTTTTGATTATCAACCATACACTATGTGGCCCACCATATAAACAATGTAGATCTTTCCAAATTGGTCCAAATCCGCAGGATATATATAAAGTAGAAAATAACAATATGTTAGGTTGTATCTATAAAAATCAACTCAGATTATTTTAAGCTGAGTATGTAATATCTCTGTCATCCTACTCATGAAATACGAGGAGCTGGCGAGATCTCAACCGTACAATGAAAAGAATGTGGCTGAGTCACCGTTAAATACATAAATACCCTTTCATTTAGCCGAAAAATGCGTCCTTTGTCTTCAAATAATGCAAAGTTCTGGCCATATAGAAGCTAGCCGGACACAAGGCACCTTAGTCCCCGTTGGGTAACCTGCACACGTGCAAGACATTTGAGCCTTACAAAAGGTGGGCATTGCTGTCGAAGATGTCCAACTGAAAAATCGCACCCGTCCGCTCTGAACGTGGAGACATTCATAAGTTTTCTTAAACTGTCCATCCATTTCTTTCGTACAGTGTGGCCCACCTGATGAACGGATGGGATTGATTTTTGTGCCAGTTCAACTTCATACTGATACCCAGCTTAAGAACGGCTCAGATCTCCAACGCAAGTACTGAATTGGAACGTGTTCCGGGTGTAAAGGTGCTCGTTGACAGATTGTATGTGGGGCCAGGAAATCTCCACTGAGGTGCGTCTGTCGCCTCTTTTCGTCAGTTAGTTTTTTCGTATTCCTTATTCCAATATTGCCCTTTATTCCATATTCCAATATTCTCCCCTTTATTTTTAAGCAAGGGCATTTTTGGAACTTCTGGGTCGAAATGTCAAAAAGTGTTACAACTTACAAGTGATCGGATCCAGTGCCTTTGTATGCATGGTAGCTACTGCGCCTCCATGTCATTATTGCACACGTGGCGTATATAAAGTAGATCTAAACCGTTCATTTGACAGGTCAAATAGTATATGTATCAGAAACCAAAAATCACACTAATTTTACTATCCTGAAGCTATATTGACAAAAGTAATCTATGGTTAACATTCAATGAGAAAATATCCATTTATTTGATGGCTAGGATAGTCCAACCAATGATTTTTTTTTTTTATTATTGACCATTCATGGGTGGGGCCCACTGGTTTCCTGGTTCGGATCATTATATAAACGTGCTGATCATTTGGTTTAGATCATTAGATCATGTTATAAACATTGCTACTGCGTGTTAATTTAAGGTATAGTGGTGCTCCTGGTTGCACTGGGACATTTAGATAGTCCAGTCAGCTGATCTGGACCGTCCATTAGGTGCAGTAAAAAATTCATGGGCTACCATGTAAAAAGGACACTGATGATGAGAAGTACATCCGGAAGTTGGCCTTCATTCACCTGACCGCCTACTTTCCAAGACATGGATGGGATGGATACTGTCTTCTAGAAGTAATTCGTTGAACCATCATCAATCCACAATGGGGCCCAACAAATCGACGGCTCAAATTGTTGATTGGACCTATTTTTGCTTAGATTTAACCGTTCATTTAATAACTCCCATCACCAGCATACGGTGATCCATTGGGTGGTCAGGATCATCCATCATGTGGCCCCTGCTGAGATGAGCCCATAGTCCAAAACTCATTCCACTCGGACGATACTAATAACCCTTTGATCAGTGGTCATCAATTGAATGGTCAGGATGATCGAATCCATGTAGTTTTTGGAACGTGGGCCATCCAAGGTGGGTGCATCTTAGACTGTCCTGATGAACCAATGGTGTAGATTTGAAAGTAATGGGCACTGCCTACAAATGACCCCAAAATCAGCCCATTACAAACAAACCCAACAAAATCACCACGTAGGACCCAAATTTTGACGATCCAAACCGTTAATATGGTGGGATCCAAGGTAGATGGGAGATACCAACCAAAAATCAAAAGAAGTCCTCCTTCGAATGATCCTAACCATCTGATCGGACCTCCATTAAATCTGGACAACCCCTCTTAGTCATCCATCATCAAGTTAATGCACGGCCCTTTCAACGATCAGATCCGCAACAAGAACGGCCTACATTACATTAGGTGGGCCCCACCTGCACCATTGCTGGTATGAGAGATGTTCCAGTGCTTTCAGAAAGTACTACGATCCAATCATTTCCTGGACTACAAATGCAAACGACACACCAATCTGACAAATATTAAAATATGTCCAATCAACAATCTGATCCATCTATTTTTTTAGGGACCATCATGGATTGCTTATGATTCCAAAGAATAAATTTTATCAGACAATCGTAACCATCCCATCCATGCCATTGAAAACGGATGGCTTCAGAAAATAAGGCCAGATCAAAGATGGTTTGGACCATCCAATCAGTAGGATTTTTTGTCCCACAGCTCATCGAAACTATTCTGGACTTAATGAACAGTTCAGATAGTTCAAATATTGTACTAATATGACAAATATGAACCACATGATCAATGGTATTAATATAAATGGTTAAGATCACTCACACAAAATAGCTCTAATCAACAATTGATCCACCTATTTGTTAGTTTCAATCATGGATTGCTTATAATTCAAAAAATTCACTTTTATTACGCAATTGTAACCATTCCATCCATGGCCTAGAAAACAGATGGCTGTAGAAAATAGCACCAAATAAAAATTGTTTTGAACCATCCAATCAGTACAATTTTTAACTATAAGCCTATGAAATGTACTCTAAACTTAATGGACAGTTTAGATCGATCGATTAAACTATCAAAGTAAATAAATGCAAGTAGGAGGACTATAACTTATAATGCTCTGAGAGCACTATATCATTTCTCATTAATTTTTTTAACACCCGTTAGAACTTTTAAAACTTCTTACCACACTCTCCTCTCTCTCTCTCTCTCTCTCTCCATACAAAATCCAAAATCTCTCCATCACCAAAACAAACACTCCCAACAATCTCAATTCAGCAAAGAAGAAAATTCGAAAAAATAAAAGAAAAATGATAAAATTCACAGACCTGTATTGTGTTCTAAGTGCAGTAGTGCCACTGTACGTGACCATGTTCTTAGCTTATGCATCTGTGAAATACTGGCACATCTTTACACCAGATCAATGCTCAGGAATCAATCGCTTCGTCGCCATCTTCGCCGTTCCACTCCTCTCCTTCGAGTTCATCTCCCGTATCAACCCATATAAGATGGACCTCCTCTTCATCGCTGCGGACGCCGTCTCCAAGCTCCTTGTCCTGTTCGTCCTGTTCGCGTGGTCTAAGTTCTCCCGCCGAGGGACTATCGATTGGGTGATCACCGCCTTCTCCCTCTCTACTACTCTCCCCAACACGCTCGTGATGGGAATTCCGCTTCTCAAATCCATGTATGGCGACGACAAGGAAGGACTCATGATCCAAACCGTCGTCATGCAGTGTATAATCTGGTATACTCTGCTTCTGTTCTTGTTTGAGTACAGAGCTGCTCGGATTCTGATAATGCAGAAGTTGGAGAGAAGCGAAGAGAAGGCAGGAATTCAAAAGGTTGTTGGGGGAGAGGAGGAGATGGTGCGTGTGATTGTGACTAGGCCGACGGTGGCAGTGGGGGTGAGTTTGGAGACATCGGATCTGGACTCGCAGAAGCTGCAGAGTGATAGCAAGGTGGGGCCTGGTTCATCACGATTCAAGCCGGCAGAGGAAGACGGTAAAGAGCTTCACCTGTTCATTTGGCGATGCGGGTGCTGCAATTCCGAAGGCAAGATACGGAATAGAAGAAAAGAAAAAAAAAAAAAAAGAGAGAGAGAGAGAGAGCGTAGATTACTGGGTCTTTTTTAGAATGATTGCCGATGAGACGAGATATTTGGATTTTGATCCATTGTTTTTCTGTTTCGCATGAATTTGAGATTTAGGGAGAGAGAGAGAGAGAGAGAGAGAGAGAGAGAGAGAGAGAGAGAGAGAGAGAAGGAGCCTTTTCATGGAGAGAGATCTGAAAAATTCCATCTGTTTTTTGTTGTTTTTTGTATGAATTCGAAAAATGGGTCCTTCATAAAACAGATTTTCAGAGAGAGATTTTGAATTCATCTTTGTTCTTTTGCTCTTTTTTCTTGAATTTGAGGTTGGGAGTTTGGAATTTCAGGTCCTCAGGGGAGATGGATTTCGATGTGATCTTTAGTCTTTCTTCATGAACTGGAAGCGGGTATTTGGAATTATAGTTTTTTTTTTTTCGACAGAGATTTGAATTTTAGATGTTTGCTCTTTTCATGTGAATTTGAAAATGGGTGTTTGGGATTACGTGCTTTTATGGAAACAGAATTCGGTTTCAACGTGTTCGTTTACTCTTTTTGCACGAAAACAAAGATGAAGCTTGGAATTACAGGTTTTTCTAGAGGGGGGTTTAAAATTCGATCTGTTCTTTTGCTCTTTCTTCATGAATTTGGACATGGGTGTCTGGAATTACAGGTTTTTGTGGAGAGTGGTTTGAGTTGGGATGCATTCTTTCACTCTCTTCCCATGAATTTTAAAATGGGTGTTAATTACAGGATTTTGTGAGCAGTCAATGCAAGTATGCAGCAGAGAAGAGGATACTGCTGCAGAAAAGGCAGAGAGCAATGAGAAAATAGAAGGCCGGAAGCCAAACACGAATCTATCTTCGGTTTCATCGAAGATGATGAGCCAGATTCTGAATATGGTCTGGTATAAGCTTGTCAGGAACCCAAATTCATATGCAAGCTTGTTGGGTTTGAGCTGGGCTCTTGTATCTTGCAGGTGATTTTCACAGGTCTTGAATTTCAAATTTATTTCAATCTCCATCTCTTGAATCTGATTTTCTTCTAACATCTTTCTTACTGTAGATGGGGTATTAAGAAGCCTCAAATCATGGAAAATTCCGTCACGATCTTGTCGAATGCAGGTCTTGGGATGGCCATGTTCAGTCTAGGTATGATCATTGATATGCTCATCATGATTCTCAGTCCATGTTTTTCAAGTGTTTTGAATTAACTTGGACTGCCTTTGAATTTTTCAAATTTTCAGGACTGTTCATGGCCTTGCAGCCAAGAATCATAGCCTGTGGGACTAAACTCGCTGCATATGGAATGGTTGCGAGGTTTCTCGCCGGCCCGGCTGTCATGGCAATAGCATCCGTTGGGGTTGGGCTCAGAGGCACAATCCTCAGAGTGTCCATTGTTCAGGTGGGTCCATTGCATTTTCAGCTCAATCTTCAAAACACACACAACACATTTTCAACCTCTTATATAATATCATAACATGCAATTTCTTCCATTTTCAGGCTGCTCTACCACAAGGGATTGTGCCGTTTGTATTTGCAAGGGAATATAATCTGCACCCAGATGTACTAAGCA
>JAJHSJ010000005.1:99665351-99806747 GCA_021015155.1 Magnolia officinalis | reverse complement strand
AAAGAAAAGAAGGTATCTAACAGCTACTGTATCTTAGTAAATTCAATACTCCTGCCTTTAAAATAAACCAACTGCACTGCTCTGGTGGCCCAACCTTCACTCCCTGCATCAAAAGAGTGGTGTACCGGAATACATCCTGATGCACTGCAATTGGGTGCATTGGGACTTTATCCATTGAATTGAGGTCCTTTCCAATGATCCAAACCGTTTATGTGTGTGACCCCACTTTGAATGGGAATAACTCCCGATAATATTTTCAATTCTTGGATTATTCAAATGTTAATGATATAGTCCATGTATTAGAAAAATATTCAAATAACTAAATCAAATATAAGATTCTTTCCATTTCGGAGACCCTCATCCACGGTGAGGCCCATATGATAAACGGTTCTGATCATTGAAATATGACACATGTTCCAAATTCAAAGTCACGGTGTATACTGTAACGATACGTCGGGTGTATTCTACCAAACCTTAAAGACAGATAATGTAAGAAAATAATGCTTTTAAAAAGAAATATGATAGTTGTTGGAGCGATGATACGGTGGAAGTGGGAGGATCGGAATATTGTAGAACTATATCTCTATAAAATATGTGGCAGGTTGATATTCCAATCTGGACCGTCCATATAGTCTTACTCCTCATACAAGGCCTATATTGGAAAATTCGAATGGTTTAACTCAATCTTCCTCCACTATCTCGCAAGTAATATTAACCATTGGGCAGACATGAGCTCACGCCAAGGTTTTCAATGTTAAAGATGTGCCTTTCAAAGTGTTGATCCAGACAGTTCATTTAAAAGGCCCAGTTCTGATGGTACATGTGGTGAAAATCCCAACGATCAGTTGTGTTTGACTTCCATGCAAAGGATGGTTAGAAACACCGATTTTCATTTGGATATCTTCGTTCGTATCTGATCAGTGTGATTTTTTTCATCTGCTCCATCCACATTGGTACCTACTTGATGAACGGTCTGGATCACGTGGTGAGGAAACATGGGCGAGCATCAAACGCTAACCAAGAGAGTACATGCATGTCACGTGGGTCCTTCCTGGTGCTATTATTGCACATGTTATCCAGGAGCGGATTCGGTCAGGCTGTGGCTGTGGGGCCCACTTTGATGTATGTGCTCCACCCCGTCCATCCATTTTGCTAGTTCATTTTAGGGCTGGAGCCTAAAAATGGTGAAGATCCAAATCTCAGGTGGACCACACCACACGAAACAGTGGTGATTGATCAACGGCCACTAAAAACTTTCTATGGCCCACCGTAATATTTATCTGCCATCCAACCTGTTGATAAGATCATACAGACCTGGATAAAAGGAAAACAAAGATATCATCTTGATCCAAAACTTATGTGGCCCATAAGAAGTTTTAATGGTAGCCATTCAATCAATACTGTTTCTTGTGATGTGATCCACCTTAGATTTGAATAGGCTTCATTTGTGGGCACTTGCTATAAAATGAGTTGGCAAAACGGATGGACAGCATGGATATACAACACATGCATCAAGGTAGGCCCACAGTCACGGTCATCGCTTACACGTGTAAATGATGAAGATATGCAATATCAGCCGCTCATCAAGTGTCCACCTATCGATGTGGTGTACCAAAACACCAGGTCAGTTAGGGCATCATATCGGCCAATCTATTCATTGCTCTTGTATATATGTGGACCACCTGATGATCAAATCAATATGATTTTTGAGACGTGCAATCTGTCAGTGGGGAAAACATGATGGGCGGCTCCGATCTTACACAAACACTTTTCGTTTGACGTGTGTACACACTCATAGTACCTAATCCACCCACGTAATGTCTTCCAGCTGGACGCGGATTGCGTCCAATCCCCGCCCGGACAGTAATCCGTCCGGGCAGGGCTCTGTGCGGCCCACAGTAATGTAAGTGTTTTATCCACTCCGTTCATCGCTTTTCTCGGATAATTCTAAGTAGTGAGAATAATAATGAGGAAGCTACAGGGCTTAAGTGGACCACAAAGTGAGGATTGAATGTCCACCGTTGAAACCTTCTTGGGAGCTGGAGAAGTTTCGGATCAAGCTGATATTTGTTTTTTGACTTCATCCACGTCTACATGACCTTATGAATAGGTTGGTTGGTTGGTAAAAAAAAAACATCACGATGGCCCTTTAGAAAGGTTTCAACGGTGGGTATCATTATCACTGCAGCTTCATTTAGTGTGGTCCACTGGAGGGGTGGACTTACTTAATTTTTAGTTCATACCTTACAATGATCTGATAAAAGCGATGAACGGCGTGGATAAAATACTTACATCACGGTGGGCCCCACAGATCCTTGCCCGTCCAGACGGAACACCTCATGCAACATGAGCACGTTCCGTGGGGAAGCGGATTGCGTACTGAGTAACTCAGTACGCAATCCGATTTCGTTCCGTGGGGGAGAGAGAGAGAGCAGTTTGATGCGATCAATCCAAGGTCGCGAGCACATTTTCAGCGTAATCTCTCGCATGCGGCCCATTCATGATCGTGATTAAAAGATGGACGGTTGAGATCATCTGCATGTGGAACTAGCAAACCTCTTATTGGATTGCACTGATTACTATGCACTTCTCGAGTATGAAAAGCAGGGAATAGTGCAGAGAAAAAGTCAACAACACGCAAATTAAAGGTGAGATTGAAAAACGAAATGGGGCCCACCCACATAGCATCAGCTGTTTTGATTTATTGTGGGGTGGGCCACCTAATCGTAGATAATGAGGATTTTAATTGCTTTATCTGTATTTGACCGATGCACTCTCCAATCTCCATGATAAATATATTTAAGGTAATAATAATACTATATTAGCTCCCCAAGGAACATTAGCAGTTACTAGCTTTGGACATTGTGATTGGGCCCACCCATGTGACGTTAGAACGTTCATCTGGTGGGCCCACTCCTGGATTGGCCGTAGAATAAAAATAGCTCCACATGGTGGCCGGCAAATGAAGACTGGATCAAGCTCATACTTGTGTCGTCCTTTTATCAAGAGGTTAGATGGCTAATAAATATTCTGATGGCCTCAACTGCTATTCAATCACCATCATTTCTTGTGGTGCGGCCCACCTAAGATCCAGAGCTGCCTCATTTTTGGGATTTGAGACCCTAAAATGAGTGGTCAAAAGACTCAAAACAGATGGCCATGGTGGATGTAAGGCACATACATGGGCCCCACAGTCAAGGATCTACCAAAGTCCCCATGCTATTATGTAAGACTACTGCATGCGTTAGTGGAGGTGGGCATCGAGTCGAGTCGGACTGGATTGGGTCTAACTCAACTCAATCTGATTTTTCAAGAACTTGACCCGAACTCGATCTCATTCAGGACCGAGTCTAGCCGGGCTGACTCACTCAATTCAATCTGAATCATTGTTGGCCTGACCCGAATCGAGTCCGATTCGGTCTAGGAAATTGAATCGAGTCGGATCGAGTTGAGTCTACGGAGAGAAAGAAGGTGTGGGAAACTAGGAGAGAAAGAAGGAGAGAATGGAGGAGAGAAGGAAGGAGATGAAAGAAATCGGGAGAGAAAGAGGGAGAGAAAGTAGGAGAGATGGGTGGGTGTGGCGCCTCCTTCGGGTAGAGAAAGAGAGATTAGGGTTCGTTCGGATTTCGGAACGAATCGGTCCGGATTGACCACGATCCGAACTCGATCCGATGTACGATCCTCTGAGTGGTCCTACTCGATCCGCACCGATCCAAGCCTTCGGTTCGGTTCAGATCGGTCGGATTTCTGCCTGGCTCTATGCGTTAGTGATAAATATATGTATAGGACCGGCACAGGTTGTGTACGACAGCGTCAGTAGATTGGTGGCTACTGACAGTGCTTCGTGGGCTCCATCAATATGTATGTGTCTTATCCACGCCATTCATTAATATTTCCAGACTATTTTATGTTCGAAACAATAAATAATGAGGCAGATCCAAATCTCATATTGACCACACCATACGAAAGAGTGGTGATTGAATACTCACAGTTAAAAATTTCACAGGGATGATAAAAGTTTTGGATTAAGCATATATTTGTGTTTTCTATTCATCATGTGTGCGTGACCTAATCTACAGGTTAGATGACAAATAAACATTACAGTGAGCCCTATAAAATTTTTAACGGTGGGCATTCAATCGCCACTGTTTTCTTGTGGTGTGGTCCAGTCGAGATTTCGATCTCCGTCATTTTTGTGCTCTTGCTCTGGAAAAATAGATGGACAACTTGGATAAAACACATATATATCATGCGGGGCCCGCTTAGCAATGTCAGTAGCCAATCCGCGGTCGTATAGGACTAAACTATTTTTTAAAAGTTGGTGGACCATCTCTTACTAACACCTGCTGGCCAATGAAATTGCACCATGTCAGAGTCTCGCAGAATGGGTGTTACCCATAAAACACCCAACCAACACATTTTAAATAATATGGTCTACTATTAGATGCTTCTAATTGAAAGATAGCCCAGATGGGTGAGCTCATGGGATCCCTAAATATTTACACAATCTCATATCTTCGTACAAAGTCAAAGATGAACTATGCACATCTAGTTGTCAACCTAATCAATATTAGATCATAAAATAGATGATCATCTCTTGAATTTTATAGTTAAAGTAGTCTCATATTATGATCAATGGTTTAGATCATCCCAAAGGAAGGATTAATGAACATTATAATCTCCTTCATATTCCTCTATAAAGTTCTTTGTGTCCCTTTCTCTTTAAATTTTAAATAGACTTTGAAACAATAAAGTTCCAAAGAAAGACGTTGGAGAAAAAACGTGTGGAACCCACCTATTAATGGTTGCTCACAAGTGGGCCGTATGTGTCCATGTCCAATATTAACTTCTTCTTAATGGATTTTTATTTGTTATTTTTCATCTCAACCGTCCTTTTTTGGCCACTAATTAGACTGTTCTAATGATACTTAGTGAGTAGATTATGTTTTTGATTTGTCTAAATGGATAGTACTATTTGAACGGTTTTGATTGGGTTATACTATGCCACGTGTACCGTTAGTGCCTTCCAGCACATGCACCGTCACACCATGCTGGACTGCTTTTAAAAATAAATAAACAGGAGAAAAACTTTGATACTCTGGATTGGTGACGAATGATAGTCGACGGTAACAAAAAAAAAAAGGAACCGTGGGGAAGGTTTCTGTGGCCTCACCGTGATGTATGTACTTCATCCATGCCGTCCATCCATTTTCATAGATCATCATAAAATGAGGCAGATCCAAATCTCACATGGACGATACTGCAGGAAACTCTAGTGATTCAAACCGTTGAAAACTTCTCTAGGGCCACAAAATTTTGGAAGAAGATCTGATATATATATATATATATATATATTATATATATATTATATATATATATATATATATATATATATATATATTCCTTTTAGCCATGTTTGTTTGACCTGATCAACAGATTGGATGAAAATAAACATTACAGTGGGCTTAGGAAGTTTTTAATGGTTGGTGTTCAATCACTACTGTTTTCTTTTTGTTGTGGTCCACTTGAGAATTTTATCTATTTCAATTTGAACTA
The DNA here is from genome assembly GCA_021015155.1 of Magnolia officinalis. Taxonomy (NCBI): domain Eukaryota; kingdom Viridiplantae; phylum Streptophyta; class Magnoliopsida; order Magnoliales; family Magnoliaceae; genus Magnolia; species Magnolia officinalis. The sequence continues at coordinate 99,801,191 of JAJHSJ010000005.1, read as the reverse complement.
ATTTCCTAAAATGATCCTAAAGAAAATATGAACAGCAAGGATAAAACAAATATATTATGGTGGGGCCTATAGAGCACTGTTCATCTTCCCAAATAAAAATGAAAAATATCCAGTGCTACAGTATCAAGAAAAACTAGTGTCCAAAAATCAGAGGTTAAAATTTCTCAACCCATCTGATTTTGGGTCAGTTACTTAGTGATAGTAGATTCCACAATTTTGTTGGTTCCTTTGTGTTAACGATGCCACGTGTACAATTTCTAAGTGCCTGCGTATCAAAGCTCATGTTCTGCCAGAGTATCAGACAGTTCCCCAATCAACATCGAGGGCGGATCCACTGCAAAGCCTTGTACATTAAGCTCATCCTCCAATGAGATGTGTGGGGCCCACTATAACATTTACAGGAATCCCATACGTACATCATGTGATTTCCCTTAATTGATCCTCGGCGCCCAAAATCTAGGCCAATAAAAAATCTTTAGGTGAGCCACACCACAGTGAACGGTTGAGATGAGGACACTCCCCATTAAAAAAAAAAGCTCCAGATTAACTGTGGGCCACCATGTTTTTTTATATGAAATCCAATTCATTAGAAAGATGAATCGAAAGAGGATGAAGGGACCCACCAAAAATCAGCTATTCCAAAACTAAGGTGGATCACACCACATGACTTTGTAGTGGATCGGAATAATGAAAGTAGCATGCGTTTCAAAGGCAAAATCTCTTCAATTCGATGATTACGATATTTTCGGGCAACAGACATGCACGGTAGGCCCACCAATGAACAGTCGAGACAAAAGCTGACGACATGCAAGGGATCATACGAGTAAAGGTTCACAAGAGCCATGAGGCTGCTGGCCTTCTTCACTACCTGTCTAACGACGGGCGAGTCATTATCAATGTCGATGACCATTCGTTACTCATGCAAACTGCCACCCTACACGTGGCATATATTTAGCACAATCCAAACCGTCCAAACCATAAGGCCCACAGTATATTTTAGCATATATCCAAGAGCTAAATGAATGGATGATCAGATCCTCTTTTTGAAACAGGACATTGGACTACTTTTTATTTGAGTCGTCCATTTGTTAGATTCCAATCAGACAGCCACAACTATCCTTCGAAATGATTTTTGGTACATGATTCACTTACTTTGGGCCCCACAATCGGAACGGTTTGGATCAGGGTAAATGTAAACAACTGAACAGTAGCTCTGTGCACGAGTATGGATACCCATGCTCTGCCAGTGTATAATTATTCGCAGTATATAAATTGTCATCCGCCATTGCCCCGACGTCCGGTACAGATGCCCATATGGCACAGGTGTGAGAAATCTTGGCCGTTCACTAAGTGGGACACGTTGCAAAACCACCCTCTTTGTTCTGAACGTCCGGATGTAAATGGTGAGGAGACAGGTCCGATCTATGGACCGTTGAATTTCTGTGGTGGGCCCGTCCTGATGACTGACTCGATGTCAACCAGGTGGCCGTATTGGCCCTTGCGCTGGCTTCGACCAATTTGTTTGGTTCCGAGTCGAGTTGACTCGGATGAGACGGCTGAGTCACCCCCTCGTGTCCGAATTTGAGCAAATTCAGGAATCAGGGATGCCTGTCCGTCCATCAGCCGCAATGCATGATTGAAGGCCCACCATTAACACACATCCTTGGGCCCATGGAAGTTTTGTATCGAGATCATATTTATGTAATCCATCCTCCTCCGGTGGGAAAGACCTTATCAATGGGTTAGATGGCATACAAATGTTACAGCGGGCCGTTTCAGTGGTGGACATTTCATCCCCTTGTTTTCCTATGTTGTGGCATACTTGAATTTTTGGATCCACCTCATTTTGGACTCATGTTATCAAATGACTTGCGAAACTGATGAACGGCGTGGATGATCACACGGTCATCGAAATGGGCCCCACGGAACTTTTGATTACGTGTGCTATTTAATCTGTATAGTTGTCAGTAGAAGAGCAAGAGTATTAATGGGATTTTCTCCTCTATAGGGCCGACTCGGACAACACACACCTGACTAGGTCCGAGTCAGCCTCAAAAATTCGGCATTTTTGACATTGCCCAGAACCCCTATTGGGATGCCTTGCACAAACCTTAGGATCTAGCCTCCCGAAATAAACCAGAATTTATGGATAATAAAGCAATGAAATAAATCAAAGCATCAATCACACACCACAAAAGAGATTTTTACGTGGAAAATCCTCAAAGAGTTAAAAACCACGGGACCTCGTCCAGATCAAACAATCCACTATGAAGTAGAACGTTACAATCTTCTTCACTCACGCAGGAGTGATAACCAAAAAGGGAAATAGAAAACGGAGAGATCTAACCGATTACGAGGACATAGAAGCGCTGAGATGTAGATTGCAAAGTAGAGAACCTCCACGAGCAGAACCTCCCTTCTATAAGCTTCCTCTCTCTCTTTCTCTCTAATCTCTCACCTTGATAGCCTAAACCCTTAACAAATACCTTGTAAAGCTTTAGAAACCCTCTTACTATTTTGTGATACCTAGAAAAACCCTAAGCAACCCCTTTTATAGTTTTGGGAAACTCCTTCCGCATTCCAGTTGCGAAATGACTCAAAAGCAGTTTCGCGCAAATCGTGGACAAACTGCGTAACCTTCGACCAGTCCAAGCTACATTAAACAGCAAAATACTCGCTGGACTTTAAGTCGAAGTTTTCGACTCGAATTTCGACCGGTCGACCACAGCCTTCGACTAGTCGAGCAGGGCTCTCGACCAGTCGAAGATGGGTCAAAATAACCCACTCACCCTTCCAACACACAGCCCTGACTAGGTCCGAGTCAGCCTCGAAAATTCGGCATTTTGACATTGCCCAAAACCCCTATTGGGATGCCTTGCCAAACCTTAGGATCTAGCCTCCCGAAATAAAACCAGAATTATGGATAATAAAGCAATGAAATAAATCAAAGCATCAATCACACACCACAAAAGAGATTTTTACGTGGAAAATCCTCAAAGAGGTAAAAACCACGACCTCGTCCAGATCAACAATCCACTATGAAGTAGAACGTTACAATCTTCTTCTTCACTCACGCAGGATGATAAACAAAAAGGGAAATAGAGAAAACGGAGAGATCTAACCGATTACGAGGACATAGAAGCGCTGAGATGTAGATGCAAAGTAGAGAACCTCCACGAGCAGAACCTCTCTTCTATAAGCTTCCTCTCTCTCTTTCTCTCTATCTCTCACTCTCACTTTATAGGCCTAAACCTTTAACAAATACTTTGTAAAGCTTTAAGAAACCCTCTTACTATTTTGTGATACTAGAAAAACCCTAAGCAACCCTTTTATAGTTTTGGGAAACTCCTTTCCGCATTCCAGTTGCGAAATGACTCAAATCAGCAGTTTCGCGCAAAACGTGGAACAAACTGCGTAACCTTCGACCAGTCCAAGCTACAGTAAAAAACGCAAAATTACTCGCTGGACTTTAAGTCGAAGTTTTCGACTCGAACTTTCGACCGTCGACCACCAGCCTTCGACCAGTCGAGCAGGGCTCTCGACAGTCGAAGATGGGTCAAAATAACCCCTCACCCCCTTCCAACACCCCCATTCTACAAGTGGGGCGCACTCATCAGGTCATTGATCCGATGGATTCGCAGCAGCTGGACTGATAACCTTAGCTGTGAGGAAGAATCCAACTGTCCATGTTCAACTACCTGGATCACCGAATGGTGGGACCAACCTGCATAAACTCGATATCATCACAAAATTCCACGCGCATCTAACCTAGCCATAACAAACCATACGCCTTCTTCTACAGCAGAACTACATACTTTGCCAATGCTTCCTATTGCATGGCCCACCATACAGTAATCCAGACCATCGATTGGCTGGGCCCACCACGACAAAATCTCTCAGATTTGAGTTATATAAAGGAAAAATACAGCAACCATCCGTATTCATCGCCCAAAAAACGACACGAGATAGAAGATCGGCAACTTCCGATGTGGATTTTTCTGGATCCACGTCACAATGTGGCCATCAAATCAACGGTCAGGATCATCAAAAGATGTGCCACATGGTTAAAACTGAGATTAACATGTAATCGAAATTACACCCAAATCATTAAAATAATCCAAATGAAGGCAGGAATAGAAATTGTAAAATCATATATTTCCATCTTTACATCAGAAATGAAAATTAGAATTTTCATTTTTTTTTTTTTTTTTTGCAGAATATCAATTTTCACTTAGAAAATATCAAGAATTTCCAAGATATGGGTATTGCAGAGAGGGCAATCACCTCTGCTAATCCACAGCTCTCTCGAACAAACCCTGCAAAACGTGTGACCGCACGGTATGAAAGCCGCACCTTTTTTCTTACCATGCACACGCAGCACACATGCTCTCCTCCCTCTGCTTCAGCTTCTCCGTCAGCCGCGACGGACCATGGCTGACTGTCCGTCTCTTCCAGCAACGTCATCAATGACATTCTTCCAGGTGTGGCCGCCGTCGCATCTGCGCTCTCTGCCGGCCTCAATCGCCGCTCCGCCGCCAACGCAGCGGCCAAATCCATACGGACATGATCCGACGACGACGACGCTGCGGTGGCGGCGTTTTCTCCCGCTGTAACAGCATCATTGCCGTTCATCGACGTAGGTGATTCGTTCTCCGTCCGTTCCGGCGGTGGATTTGCAATCTCACCCGGAGAACTACCCGGTGAGTAGATCGAAAGATCCGTCGTCGGGACGGAAACGATGGAGCTACTACCAGCAGCGGCGCTGGCACGGCGAAGACCGAGACGATCCTTTAAGGACTTCCAGCTGATCCTGCTGCCAGCGTTGCTGCTGTTTATGCCGTTGATTTCAACATCAGCGGCGTTTGCTGCAGCAACAGCAGCAGCAGTGCTGGCGCCTTCTTCTTCTCGAATGATATCGAGCAGAGTACGGCCTACAACTGCAGCAGCAGCGATATCTCGCTTCTCCTCGCCATTGCTGCCGCTGCCGATGCTGCAGCCTAGAACAGAGCCGATCTCTCGCTTCTCCTCGCCATTACTGCGGCTGCCGATGCTGCAGCCCAGAACAGAGCCGATTTCTCGCTTCTCCTCGCCATTACTGCCGCTGCCGATGCTGCAGCCCAGAACAGAGCCGATCTCTCGTTTCTCCTCGCCATTGCTGACGCTGCCGATGCTGCAGCCCAGAACAGAGCCTAGGGTAGTAACGGCTGTGGTGGTAAGTTCTCGCTTTTCGGTGGCTTCTTGGAGCACAGACCCTAGGGTTAGCGTTTTTTTCTGCTTTCGGTCTTCTTCGTCCCTTACTCGAAGAAGGTCGCGAAGGTTGGAAGAGTGTATAACCGACATCTGATCTAGCAGCGTCATCCTCTGCCTCACTTCCATCGTAGATATCACCAAGAAAACCAGCGGATCGGATCGAATTTCGAGAATAAGACTTCAAAAATTGGAAATTTTATGAGAGAAATTGAAAATCTTCAAGATTTGGGAGGGAGATATGTAGAAATCAATATTGGAAGTGAGAGAGAGCGCTTGCAGCCGTTGTATTGAAAGGATCTAATACGTTTCTCCTAGAAGGAGAAGAAACTCAGATCTGGAGATGAAAAAAGAGGCGTTTTTCCGCCAATAAAGACAGAAGACATTTGCAGAGACCGTGTCAGAGGAGGGAGGGAGGGAGGGAGGGGGAGGGAGGGATAACGCACCAGAAGAGGTCGAAGATAGCTCTGTGGCTTGAAATAGACGGAAACGATCGCTATCTCTTTCCCTCTCTCCCTCCCTTTTTCTTCTTTCGCTCTATCCGTTTTTTCCCCTCATTTATAGCTCCTGTTGGATGAAGAGAAATGGCGAGATGGAGCGGAGGGAAGTTTTCTCATGATAAAGACTTTATACTCTGGTTGTACATGATACACAGGCACTCTAAAAATTTGCATAGCTGGCGTACACGTTAAATTGAAGAATTTAGATCCTCTGCTTGCTATAAATGGATTTTTTCTGTTTATGATGATGTGGTACAACCATATTGCACCAGACACCTTTTTCCTATTAATGGGAAATAAATGATCTAGATTCTAAAATGAGATATCATATCTATAATCCGAATACTCTACTTGAGAGCTATTTGTTGTAATTTAATTGGCCACATAATCACATACACTAATTTTGATCATATAACAATGTGAAAACAGAATTTTTAGCAACGATCTGGATTAAATATATTATGAACTAAAATTTAAATTTATTTCATTATTCAATTATCCGATTGGTGAGCATTTTTTGGACGGTTAAGAATGAAAAATCCAACGGTCCTTTTTTAAGGAACAAGTGTCCATGAAATAGCGGTTTGGATCATTTGAGTACATGCGTATCAAGCGACGTATGATTCCTGTGTGCTATATGTATTATATTTCCTATTGCCTTCTTTCATTGGGTTTTGATGCTACCAGTCAGGTCGCTTGACTTTAAATCTGAATCGTTTAAATTGTGGGACCCGTGTAACTGGATGGTTCGATCGGTCTGATTTTTTGGGCGCATGACCAACCGAAGTGGTTCCCACTATTGAGTGGTTTGGATTTGAGTTACATGCCACGGGTACGGTAGGAGTCTCACCTCTACCTTTAACCTTTTGGCATTACGGCGATCTGTCTCGATGAATGGGAAGGCACTTGTGCGAGTGAGTTGGACCCTTTATCTTGGTCTGTGAAGTATTCGCATACCGGATAGACGGCCAGGATAGCACGCGTGTACGTATTATCTATCTTACTCGAGCAGCCGACAGCTAAGCTAGTCTTCTCGAAACATTGGTCTACGGTTTCTCTTACTTTTATGAGAACGCTTCCCTTCCGTCGCGACTCAGGTCTATAATATATCGCACCTACTGTAGCATATACAATGAGTCATTCGGATGATTGGAACCGTCCAATTTCTATTCACTATCATTAAATAAGACAGTACTAAAAACTCTTAAATAGTGACTATGACCTTTGATTTGTATGAATTCGGGCCACTGAAATTTCCTCTTCAACGTTATAAAATTACCTACCTAAATCATTCATTGACAGTTCAGATCATAGGACATGCAGCGTGTGGGTCCCAGTGGACGGGCGTGTGGGTCCTAGTGGACGGGGACAAATCCTGGTACCTTAGGCAAAATCAGCACATGGATATTAATTAAAATAATACCCAATTATTATATAATAAAAGTAGGAATGCTCACCTTATTATGTGAGCACCCCTAGCGCTTTTGCACACGTGTCATAGATATAGAATCTTGAACTGTCCAAGTGATGAGGCACCCCTTGAAACTTTTTAGGGCCAACTTTCAGCCTAATACAAAACTCTAGTGCGCCATATCAAAGAGAAATACAAATTAATTACGGAAATTATTTCTTTTTACCAAGGCTCGTCAGAGTTTTGTATTGAGTTAAAAGTTGGGGACACAAGGTTTCAAGGGGTGCCACATCACATGTGGACCGTTCTGATTCTATATCCATGATACGTGTGCAACGGTGCATACGGTGCTCATGCAAAAAGGTACACATGAATATTCCTAATAATAAGTGCTTAAACTAGATTTTGAATGCATATTTTTTGATAGTATGGTTACTTTTTTTATTCTGTAAAGGATAAAATTTTTCCCTTTAGTCATCCCCAAATACAGCGTTACCTGCGGAAGTGAAGAGAGACTTTTAAGAATGGAGTGTGAGCCCTACCAAATTAACGATTAGGTAAACCCCATGGCTAATCATATCTGTTTACTTAAATCAAACTAACGTGAACCCGTAGTAGGGTTATTTTTAAAACTAGAATTATCTATGACTCATAACTACAATAACGTTGTGAGTTGATTCTGAACTATTTCATTCGATGTGGCCCTTTTATGATGAGTTTTGCTCTCAACCTTGGGTAGATAACATGAAATAAAATTTTATTTTCATGTGGACCGCTTGGATCTATTATAAGATGATCCAGTGAACCCCAGGCAACATGTAAGATGGGTTTAATAAGTGGGCTCTTCGCGTGGGAACGTAATTTATCATTTTCTTTCTCTTTCTTCTTCGTTGTTTTTCACAGAAAATAACCTTTTTAGCTGGTAGGACCGTAGCCACCTCCGTAACACCCACTCTGGCAAGCTTCCGACATGCATACAACATAATTTTCTCATTTCTAACGAGTTTCTACGGGATAATAATGGCTCTTGTGTGTTGTTGTTTTTTTTAAAATGGATGGTGAAATTTCGTGAAATGTAAAAGGGTGTAATGGTTTACTTTATAATTATTATTTTTTAGTAATAATAGTGGGAGTTTGTAAATGTGATAAATTTTATAATGAAATAATATTGTAATTAATGAATTTTGAAATGGAAAAATATTGTAATGACTGAATGTAATGAATGTTGAAATTGATGAATATTATAATTAATAAGTATTGTAGTGGGAAAATGTTGAAATGGATGAATGGTCGTAATTACCATCTGATTAAATTTGAGGGCAAAACTCGTTATGAATGAACCACGCCGAAGTAAACAATTTGGAATTAACTAACAATTTTAAGGTAGTTGTGGGTCATGAATAACTCCATTTGAAAAAAAAAAAAAACCGATCTTACTGTGGGTTACCGATTGTCTTATAAAAGTAAGTAAATCAAATCAGTTGAGAGGTGGCTCCAATTATTAATTTAATAAACTTATAACCATTTTCAAAAAGCCATGTCAACTTCATTGATAAGCTAATGTCGTACAAAGGAACTATCGGTAGATGAGTACTTTCATCATTACAAAAAGTTTTAAAAAGTGCTAAAAGGACTAACAAAAATATGCATTAAAAATATTATGCCAGTACTTTCATTATATTATAATTGAGGGTAATTTTAATTAATATTTCAACTTTTTTTCTTGCTTTAGTTCACCATCCAAGAACAACAAGTGACGAATCTATTTCGTTACCGTAGTATTTTTTCCACGAAATTGCACTTCAGAAGATCTGAACCGTTTATACTTTGACATTTCATGTAAGTGGAACATGGTTTGAAAATCACATTAATCAACAGTTTCAATAAGAATGATTGGAATTAAAACGTGATGAAGTAGAGCTCCTAATATCTGATGCGGGAGCACTTCGGCTCTGGCTCAGACTAGAACAAATGTCTGGATCAACCGATTATGCTGCCATCTGGTTCTAACACAGTAGCAAATGTTGCAAGAAAATGACTTGCTTCTTACTCAAAACGATCTTTCATAAACTGCTGAGTACTGAGAATATGTTTTAGGCCGTCCATCATGGTGTATAATTCACCTCATCTGACATCTAGGCCAGAGAGTAAATTACCTGAATGTCCATCTACGCAACAAAGAACGTATGGGTATTTTAGTCATTTAAGAATGACTGCCACGCGTTTTTGTCCAACTGATATTGTTAGTTTTACACCATTTAAAAATGGTTGTTATTCATCCTTCTCACATGTGGCACTGATGTGAAGCTATCCAGGACATCCAAATTGTGGGACCCATTGGGGATGGAGCATATATGTTATATATGATATAAAATATATCCTATACATAAAACTAATATGTAATAAATGGATGGCTGAAATCGAATAGTGGTTGACTTTGTCTTCTTAGTTAAAATTTAGGATTGGTCCATCTGTAGTCTGATCAGTGATTTGAATGGTCTGGATTTCTGCATAATTGTGATATGAATATATTTGAAGGGGCACCACTATTTTCTAAATGGTGTAAAACTAACTTACAATTCTTCCTTTTTGTCGTGTAGCTAAAGAAAAGTTGGAAATTATTCGAGTCCTGGCAGAGCATGACAATGCATGCTCATGCATCCAAGACGCCGTACAACCTACAAGCAGTATAGATACAAGCCGAATACAAAGGCAACATCAATACTCTGGTGATGTACGAAGCTCATGCACGAGCCGCTTTAGACTTGGCAATTCAACCGTTGGAAACGTTGGGCTCACTGTAGATACATCACATGTTAAAAGTTATACCAAACGGATGATCGGATCAGAGGACAGCTAATGGATGGTTAAAATGAAAAGTAACCGACGGTTGAAAATCAAATGTCCAGGATCGCCCAATGAGAAGGATCTGCCCCACCTACTTTTTCGACAGTTCGGGCGTAGGTTTATCCGTCGCAAAAGTGATGCCGAAACGCATGCATACGTCTTTTTATACAGTCGCGGTTTGCCTGCTGCCTGTGTATCCAGGAATCTCCGCAAGCTCTACGGGGCCCACCACCATGTATCTGATTTATCCATGCCGTCCATCCATTGTTTCAGCTCTTTTTAGGTTACAGGCCTAAAAACTAAGCAAATCTAAATCTCAAATAGACCACACTTTAGGAAACAATGGGGATTGAAAGCCCATCATGAAAAGCTCCTTGGGGCCCACAGAAGTTTATATTCGTGTTTTCCCTTCATCCATATCTTATGAATAGGTTGGATGGAAAATAAAGATGACAGCAGGCCCTAGAAAGGTTTCAACGGTGGGGATCGCTGTCCCACTGTTTTCTGTGTTGTGGTCCCTTTGAGGTCTCTATCTGCCTCATTTTTTATTTCACGCCGTAGAATGATCTGTCAAAACGGATTAACGGTTGGATAAATCATATACATCAACGTGGGCTCCAACGAGTTTGGTCCACCTCGTCAGATATTCACGGAGACTGCTCGGGCAACTCGGGTCATTTGTACGAGAGCGTATTGCGTGTGACTAGGGGTGTACACGAACTGAGGTAACTCGGTTAGCTCGCTCGACTCAACTCGACTCGAAAAAGCTCGATTCAACTCGGTTTGAAGCCGAGTTCGAGCTGAGTCGAGCTGATTTTTAAAGCTTGAAATTGAGTTCGAGCCAAATTCGAGCAGGCCCCACCTTGACTCGACTCGACTCAGATCGAATCCAGCTCGAATCGAATTAGTTCGGTGACTCAGTTACTTTGCCATTGATGTTGCTCACCAACTGTTTGATAAAATGCCTCAATGAAATGTGGCTCGTGGCAAGGAAGGTTTGGTTGGCGTTAAGGTGGCAAGGAAGGTTTGGCCGGTGGCAAGGAAGGTATGTACATGAAACAAATATATATATATATTTTTGGTTTTTATGTTACTTAGAAGGTGCTTGAGAAAATATTTGTAAAACCATTGCCTCTGTTTGTAAAAAAGTGAGATTTTGAAGTTGCAGTTCAGGTGTTTGTAGAAAATGCCTCAATGGCAAACTTGGCTCGATCTTGGCTCGAACTCGGCTCAAGCTACTGACCGAACCGTGCCGAGCTGGCCAGTCAGGCTCAAGGACCGAGCCGAGCCGAGTTCGAGCTGAGGTTAGCCACAATTCAAGCTGAGGCCAGCTCGACTCGGTTCAACTCAAGCTTAGGCCAGCTCGACTTGGTTCGACTCGATGTACACCCCTACTTGTGACTAGGGCTGTACACCAACAGAGTTAGCTTGGTAACTAGCTCTACTCAACTTGAAAACGCTTGGGCTTGGTTTGAACTTGAGTACGAGTCGAGTTGAGCTGATTTTTGGAGTTCGAAAATTTTTTAAACCTGAGTTTGAGCTTGCCTGAGTTTGACTTGACTCATATCAAACCTAACTCAAATCGAACTCGGATCGATTTAGGTTGGTGACTCAGCTACTTTGATATTGTTGTTACTCACCAAATATTTGATATAATGACTCAATGAAATATGGCCTGTGGCAAGGAAGGTATATATATGAAATAAATATTATTATTTTCTTATTGATTTTTATGTTGTTTATAAGGTGTTTGATGAAATACTTGTAAATTTATTGCTTTTGTTTCACGTACAACACTACTTTGAAATTACAGTTCATGTGTTTGTGAAAATGCTATGCGGGCGAACTTAGCTTGATCTTAGCTTGAATTAGCCTGGGCTATTAACCGAATCTAGCTGAGCTGGCCAATCACGCTCAAGGACTAAGCCGAGCTGAGTCCAAGCTGGGATCCACTCTCATACACTTCTACGTGTGACCCAGGGCACAGAGATATCTTTGTGTTGGGGGTAGGTCCACAAAGATGTCCTTTACAAATCCATTCCGCCCATCTGTTTTGAAAGACCATAATAGGATATTATTTCAAAATCAGTCTGATCCAAAACTAAGGTGGGCCACACTAATAAAACAATGGGAACAACAATGTCCACAGTTGAAACCTTTCTAGAGCTGAGTATGATGTTTATATGCCATCCAAACGGTTCATAGAATTATCACTACTCGGATAAACTGCAGTAAATACAAAACTTCTGTCACCGCCGGGTGTCTAATCTCCATCGTTTTGTTAGGTATGGCCCACCTCAGTCTCGAATTTTCTTGATTTTTAGAATACTTTTCAATCGTGGTCTTTCAAAACAGGTGGACAGAGTGGATTTGTTACAAACATCTATATAAACCCCCCACCCAGACCCGTGCATGTGTCACACGCAATTCGCTCCCGCATTTTATGCTTGAGTGTGTACGGTTAGTCGCAGAGTCAGTACTCACCAACCAAACAAATTTCGATTACTGACACGTTACGATCATCTAATCAGTGTATCCTGATTGGGCACGGATTCGGTGGATCCCTGACTGTGGGCCCCACCTTTGTGTTATTGTATGTATTGTATATCCACTCCGTCCATCCATTTTCCAGCTCATTTTAAGGCATGGTCTCAAAATTGAAGCAGATACTAATCTCAGGTGGGCCACGCTACATGAAACGTAGTGATTAAAGGTTCACCATTAAAAAATTTATATGGCCCTTCGAAAAGTTTATTTTCCATCTAACCCGTTGATAAGGTCACACAGATCTTGATGAAGGACAAGACAAATATCAGTTTGATCAAAAGCTTTTATGGCCCACAAGAAGTCTTTAACGGTTAGTCACCACTGTTTCCTGTGGTGTGGTACACATGAGGTTTTCATCTGCTTTATTTGTGGGTCTAAGTCTTCAAATGAGCTGAAAAAACGGAGAGACGGTGTGGATATATAAAACATACATCAAGGTGGGGCCTACAGTCAGGAATCTACCGAAGCCGGGCTCCTGATTTTGAGGATGTACGCCGTGGGACCCACCCGCCTATCTATCTACGTTGTGCCAGTCGATTGTTCGTTTGGGTGTGACCTATCCTCACCGGGTCTCAAAATTCAGAGGATCGATTGGAGTTACATTTTTTTTTTTTTTTTTTTTTTAAATTTTATTTATTTACACACGCACACACACCCCCACACACTCACGCCATAGTGGGATTTCACCGCCATGTGTACAATTTCTGACTTAAGCCATGTGTACAATTTCTGACTGCATGTGTATGAACTATCAGACGCTGCAAGAGTATTAAATTAGTGGTCCCCGACACGGATGCGGTCGTGAGACCTCCAGTACCAAGCTCGGTGATGGTCGGTACTGTAAAAGCTGTGTGGGCCCCACCATGACATGCGTATTTTATCTACTCTGTGGATTCAACTTCCAACATCATTTTAGAATATGAGCCCAAAAATTAGGAAGATCTGAAGCTCAAGTGGACCACACCACATGAAGCAGTAGGGATTGTGAGGCCACCGTTGAATCCTTCCTAGGGCCCACCGTGATGTTTATTTCCATTTAACCTGTTCATAAATTCACATAAACGTGGTTGAAGGGAAAATTTTAAAGTCAGCTTGATCCTAAACTTCTGTGGCCCATAAGAAGTTTTCAACGGTAAGCATTCAATATCCACTTTTTCCGGTAGTGTGTTGAACTCTAGCTTTGGATCTACCTCAAATTTGGTCTGACGGAATAAAATAAAATGAAAAAATATATGGACGGCGTGGATAAAACCTATACATTATGGTGGGACTCACGGAACTCTACCAGTACTGAACAGTGCCGAGCTCGGTACTGGAGTGTCACTACGGAATCCATGTCCGGCCCCAACAAATACTACAGCCTGTGACCAGTGATTAACTGTGTTCTTTTATGGACCGAGATGCCCCTGAAAACTGCCGTACGGAGGCTAATGGGTATTTTGGTCATTATATATTAAAGCGCAGCACATGTAATTATGGTTGTGCGTACGTCGATGAACCAAATGGCTGTTCTTTCCTGAGGCTGGTTCCCTGCAACTATTGTAGGAAAACTCTTTAATGCTTCAATGAGGGAAAATACTTTAAATGATTGTGATCCACACTGTCCATCAGATAGAGAATCCACTGGTTACCGTTGATCCCAAAAATAAAGTTTATCCAATGCTCAGGTAGGCCGCCCGACTATCTAAACCTATTGTCTCAGGTATCGTGGCCCACCTGAGATTTAGAATAGCATGGTTTATGGGGAATACTTTTATCCTGACGAGGAAAGTTAGATGAATGGACTGGATGAAATATAGACAGCATTGTAAGCCCTACACAAAACCAAAGGTGGGCCTTTCATAATCTAATTTTCCTACGGCCTGTACTACCTGAGTTTTCAACCATCACGATTTCTGGGTCCAATTGAAGGAAAGGCAGAGTACCTGATGAACGGGTTGGATCTAATAAAGATAGATCAGCATGGAAGCTAGCATGATTCATTGTAGAATAATGCTCATTCTTCAACTCCCTGTGTGCGGCCCACCGCGATAAACGGCTCAATTCAATGGATCTGTAAGATGCTCACCTTAAAATTAAAAAAAATCAGATCAATCAAAACACAGGTGGGTCACACCACATGGAATAGATGTAGACCTGAAAAAAGGTAGGCCACAGAGAGCTCATGTGATCCGCAGCACACCACGTGATTTTAATGATTTAAGGCATGATTTTACATGGTGTGCTCCACCTGAGTTTTGGAATGTCTTGACTTTTGAAAGCTGCGTGATCGGCGGAGTGAGTGAATGTTACGCGCGTACCACAATAATCTCCACGCAAGCCGTGGTCCTCACCACACTCAGCAGGTGCAGTGACGTGTCGAGAGTTGATTGGTGGGGCTGATGTGGTAAGAGATGGGCTGAGTATGCTAAGAAACCTTTAAAAAGGCTTGCGGTCCATCTCCAACAGCTTATGGCCCACCAATCAACCACCACACCATAGCTGATGGTGGTGAGCGAACCTCTTTTCCTAAAATAGCATCGGTTGATTGGAGAAGCACTGAGGCCGGTGAATCTACAATTGTGGAGCTCACTTTGATGTATGTGTTTTATATCCACACCGTTCATTCATCTTGCAAGCTCAATTTACTCATCTGCCAAAAAAATGAAAAGAATTAAAAACTCCGGTGGACCACACTATAGGAAACAACGGTGATTAAACTCCCTCTGTTAAAAACTTACTAGGCCCATTATAATGTTTATTTGCCATCCAACCTGTTGATAAGGTAAGGTAGAGCGAGATGAAGTGAAAACTTAAATATAAACTTGATCCAAAACCTTTATTGCCCTCGAGAGGTTTTAGTGGTGGGCATTTAATCATCACTTCTTCCTATAGTGTGGTCCACCTGAGATTTAGATATGATTCATTTTTTGGGCCCATCCCCTAAAAAAAGATGGAAAATCGGATGGATGGCATGGATATAAAGCACATGATCACAGTAGGTCCCCACAGTCACGGATTCACCAAACCAATGATTCCCCTGGGACAATGCCTCTTGTAAGTTGTAAGTGCCCTCCAGGTGGGAGCTTTCATCCATCAGGTGCGGCAAACATGTATATTGCATATACCGTCCGGTCATTTTCTCAGAACCCTCCAATTTTCTTATACACGTACCACCCAAATGATGAGTGGGCCCACCAGCCTATGTTTTCAGTAGGCTCCACTTGATGGTCGTGATCTTTCACACGAGTCATTTTGTCACATGTTCGGTGAATTGCTTATTTGATCTCCTTGACGGAGTGATTTTAAGTTTTCAATTTCTAGCTTACAAATGAACGGTTAAGAAGAGAAAATACAACAATGGTCCACATTCAGCTTAATGAAAGGTCTTAGGGGCATTTTTATTAGGAGCATTTTGCCTAGATAGTGGCACTTAACGGACCAACGGTCTAGATTATCAACCATGGCCCCAGTTGCAAGAACTGAAAACGGGTGTACGCTGTGCAAAGACAGTCTAATCCAATGATCTAGACCGTTCATTAGGGCAAATGCATATTTCATGCGATACCGTGAAAAAAATCAAACTAATCTGACAAATATCAACAACTTGATCTATGGACTTAAATACGGACCGTCAGGATCATTTACACAAAAATGTGTATAAGCAACAATTTGATCCGTCTATTTGTTAGGTATATCTTGGATTGCTTATGATTCTAGAGAATCACTTTCCTTAGGTAATCGTTACCATCCCATCCATCGATTGGAGTAAAGGACGGCTAGAGAAAATAAATCCAAATCAAGGATGGATTGGAACATCTGATCAGTGTGAAATTTTTCTTTAGTCACGAAAAATGCATTCTTAATTTATTGGACAGTTTAGATCTATTGATTGGATTGTCCAAAAATACCAATGCAACTAGTAGCACTATAACTTACAGTGCTCTCTCAGAGCACTGGAGCACTTCTCATCTCTAATTCCTCGTAAGGACTTCATGATACGTCTGGTTGTGTTATAAAGTGGGGAGGATTGAAGGGGAATCGGATTAGGTAGTGATCACCACGTGCGTGCCGGTCGGAGTTGGAAAAGCCCTGTCGGCCCTCCACGATGTATGTGTTTTATCCACGCCGTCCATCCATTTCCCCTTATTTTAGGGCATGAGCTCGAAAATGGGGTAGATCCAAATCTCAGGTGGACCACACCATAAGAAACAGCGATGATTGAACGCCCACCATTAAAAACTTCCCGGGGAAACAGGTTTGATGGAAAATGAACTTTACGTGGGCCTTAGGAAGTTTTTAACGGTGGATGTTCAATCACCACTGTTTACTATGGTGTGGTCCACCTGAGATTTGGATCTACTTCAGTTTTGTGAATATGCTATAAAATGAGATGGAAGAATGGATGAACGGCGTGGATAAAACATGTGCATCACAGTGGCCCCACGGAGCTTGCACAGCACCCATTTGCGTACTGGAGGGGTCACCACCGAATCCGAGTCAGTGAAGGTTTACAAGGCAATGCCAATGGGTGTAGCTGATCTTTGCGGAGCCCACGCGTGTACACGACAGCTCATGTACATGACTTGCATTTGCCAGCATGGCACACGTATACGACATCCAATCCATCCATGAGAGGACACCACCATGCAGATACAAAAGGATCTGCCATTAGTTTTCTATTCCACCTATCTGCTTCTATTACAGGCCCACAAGATGAATGGGTCAGATTTATTTTTGGATGAGCATCTACACAGTCGGGCCCACCTGATGGATGTCTTTGATAAGGTGGCATGTACATGAGCTACCTTGTACACGCGCGTAGGCGTAGCAAAGGTAGATGTAGCTTCTATAGCATGTCACATGGATAGTAGGGGCCTCTTTGTCAACGTTGTGGGGCACATTGTACATCACATCGATAGATGAGATGGCAACTCGTTGGAGTATGTATGATTTCATTCGCTTTCTCTGCGGGTCCCGACACGTGCCGTTTACGCATGCGTGTGCGAGATACGGGCCGACTTTGTAGGGCACGTTGTACGGGCGCGGATTAGGTACTACCCCCGCGAAACTGAGGGGACACCGTGATGTATGAAATTTATAAGCCAAAAATAAAGAATGTCCAATTCCCAAATGGACCACACGATGGGAATTAAATTCCTACCTTGAATATTTCTTATGAGCTACAGAAGTTTGGGAGCAAGACTTTTTTTTTTTTTTTTTCAAAAGAAAAATTATTATTTATTTTTCGCTTCAGCCAAATGCATATAATCCACACAAGGGACCCTAAGAAGATTTCAATGGTGGACGTCCTTAGTACTGCTGGATGGATCCGCGCGCGTCCCTTCTGAACTAGTTGGATGCGATACCAATGTGGGGCCCACATTCAGCTATTGCTTGGAATTCACATGTATAACAGTTGTAATGCAACCGGCCTCAGATGCTATAGACAGTGGAAAGAAAAAAAGAAAAAGAAGGAAAAAAAAAAAAAAAAAGGAATGCTGAGTTATGGTTCTTTGTTATTTGTTATTTGGTAGTTTATGGAAGAGCCGGAAGAATAGAATATGATAGATACATCTCTCTACATTATACATGGAAGGACATTGTATTAATCTCCACCGTCTGAATAGTGGGCCTCACCTTTCAGACGTCTAGAATCATCTGATCAATGTGAATCTTGACTCATCTGCCATGACCCACTAGACCGCCACGTGTAAGTCAGAAAAATAGCTCTAAGCATATTTTCGACTCTTCTGGTTCTACCGTGTCGTTTCCGCTTGTTTTAATAGGAAGCGAGACAGCGAGTGCGTAGAGTAAATTCTGCCGGGTCTACTGTGGATGTGTGTCTTATACACGTCGTCCATCCGTTTTTCTAGCTTATTTTTGAGCACGATCCCAAAATTGAAGCATATCCAAATGTCTAAATCTACCACACCACACGAAACAGTGGGGATAATGACTTTTACTGTTGAAATCCTCCTATTTATAATCCAACCTATTCATCAGGTCAAACAGATTGATCCAAAAACTTCAGTTCAATTCATATTGTTTTATATGATGTGGTTTACTTTGTTTTGACTTGTCCTGATACGTTTACGAGGGCCAATAAAATACTACTATTGATCGGCACTATGAGCTAATGAAATTCTACCTGTGCTTTGATGATATTTTTTACCTTACATGTATCCCTCGATAATACATTAGTGGTCAAAAGTAATATAAATCAAAGTTATACACAAGTGTTTAAATGTGACACTGTGACGAAGGACATATAGCCCTCAAACGATTGACACATTTGGACGAGTTATATGCTTAACACGCTTATAAAGACTCATCAAGATAGGTGCTTTCACGGTTATTACAAAGATTTGAGAAGTAAATCCTTCTAAATTTAGAAGAAAATTAAATGACATGATGATGAATTCAAGTGCGGTTATAATGCGATCTAATCCCATAACCTTTGAGGATCTCATGCCAGCAATGAAATCCGATATAAATGTTGCCCTAATCTATATAAGGATCACACGATGAAGATTTCAATGTAGCAAACTAGCCATCACATAATTTTTAATAGTGCAATGTTGTCTTATATTAGTTTGAACTTTAGATTCCTCAACTTCTGTCCAAAGTTTAGCATAGCTTAGATCTTTGATGTCTAACACAATTGCTACAATACGCCTAGGAATAGTGTAAATAATTATGACTCACTATCATTGGATTCCGATCAATTGAGTCTATACTTTGAAGATCACTTCGATTACATCCTACTGACCATCTGCCTTGATTGTTTGCTCATACAAGCTATCATTGGTATTTATCTATATTTATATTCTCTCTTATTTCATGTTCTCACTAATAGTATTGATATTCATATTGATTCAATAAAAAAATCGACGATTAACCTTTATTTTTAATTCCTTTAATCCACTACTAAATAACTAAGAAACCTAAGGAGTTTAATTCCTTTAATCCACTACTAAATAACTAAGAACTCAGCTCGGATCGGTCCTCGAGCCTGACTAGCTAGCTCGGCTCGGCTCGGTTACCAGCTCGGCCGGTTCGAACCAAGTTTGCCTATGCAACATTTTCACAAACACATAGGCATAATAGGTAATAGGGTGAATTTCTCACCAACATCAGTGGACCCCCACCTAGATACTGATTGTACGAACTACTTGCGGTTGGAGGTCGTCAGCAATCTGCGTACGAAAAATGATCTGTGAGGCCCACCGCAATGTGTATGTGACGTCCAATCCGTCGGTCCATTTACGGCAGCGTATGAGCCAAAAATTCAAGATAATCCAAAACTAAAGTGGGGATGGAGATGCCGATCATTGGAACCTTTCTAGACTCACGGTGATGTTTGTAAGCCAGCTAATCTATTCATAAGGTCCGTCCAAAACTCACCAAGAAGGTTTCAATGAAAGACATCCCCATACTCACTTTTCTCCGTGGTGTGGCCCACTTGATTTTTCGATCCGCCTTATTTCTTGCCTAATGTTCTAAAATGAGCTGGATGAAGTGAATGATCCGAGTCAATGTCGTCACGGTGGGCCCCACAGTGCATTTTGTTGCCCGGGCTCCCAACAGGGAGTTCTAACTCTAAGTACGAAAATCCACCATACACGTGTCGGGTGGGGGGTTGGCAAATTGCATTTGCCTAAACATAGCATACCAATCTGGGCCGTCCAAATCTAGGCCCCACTATGGAGGATGAGCCAGAGATAACTCTGATTGAAAAATCATAACCGTTCAATTGTGTCCGTCAGTGGATGGTTTGAAATGGAAATGGTTAGCGGTCCAAATGCAATGGGTAGGATCAGATGGTTGAGATCACCTGATCAAAATATCCTAACCGTCCAATTTTCATCAATTGGTATTCACTTGTAGTTTTTCAATGATGAGCTTTAGAGAATGTGGCAGGCTTGTGTGAATCATGGTTCTTACGTGATTTCATCTTGGCACACACGTGCCACACGTATTAATTGATGAGACTGCAAATTGTGGGACCCACAAGTGATTGGCTATAGTGCAAGCATTACATGGAGCAGAATTCTAACCATCGCTATCTCGTCCACGTGTTAGGTGATCGTAACCGTTGATTTGGTGGGCCATAATATGAAATGTGATTGCTAATAATTCACAACTCTTAGACTATCTTAGTTCTTCGCTAAAGTAGGGTACAAAATGGACAACCAAAACATATCAAATTAAAAATTAGCTGAGGCCCATTCAAACCGCTTGGATCATCCAACGGTCTCAGTTTTCACACTGCGATCAGTCTACTTGGTTTTTAACCCTCCATTTCATGCAACCAACTGGACGTACAGGATTAGACCTTTGATGCAGCTGCTTGGCCCATGGCCCACCTCTCACCCACTGCATGAATTCAGTTAGTTTCTATGCATCTTTACAAACGGGCTTGAACTCTAAGCCCGAGCCCGCCTGACATTCCAGTCCAAGCCCAGACCGACACGGGCCAGACCCGAAAGCCCGCGGGCCGTCCCGGCGTATAGATACCCCTACTGATCCATAACCAGATGGACCACAGCAAGTAAATATACAGTTTCCATGTGGTGTGTCCCATGTGAGTTTTAGATCGAGATGGATCTTTGGGATGTACGGTTAAAACGAGGAGGCCCACCAGATTCATGGTTTGGATTCTTTATAAATATTACGTGTGGGCCCCATATAACTCAAACACATGGCAGTTACCATACGTTCCCATGCTTTGAATGTGGAGATTCATCTGGGCCAATCATCATGCGGGTGCATCGTTGAATTCTCCCTGGCCCTATACTTACGTGGATCCACTTATCAGGTGGACCACACGTGTATGATAAATGGGTTGTTAGAAGAAAAATGAGAAACGGACCATGATCATCATACGAATGTGGCCCACCTGACGCTTGGTCCAAATCCTACACGTTGGAATGACGATGGGCCACGGTGGCTGGATCGCTTTATTTCAGCTACAAATCGCTTTGTGGGTGGGAATAGATTCGGTGACAGGTCACAAGAGCGAAATGCAGTGTGCAATCGATCTGGTCCATTTCGATAGATCACCCACCTCGCACATGGACACGAGTCATACGTGTAAGATCAGATTATTTCTCCAGGTAATCTTCTGTCTGCAGATTCATTCATGAAAAATATCCAGATAAAATCGTCTGGTGGACCACACATGTATACAGAAACCGAAAGCTCAGTTAATTTATTGTAACCGTTCACTTGGTTAGCATACGTGTGGCCCGCTTGAGGATCATATAAGCTTGGTTTTATATATATATTATATATATATATATATATATATATATATATATGGTATCTACATCGTTTCAGTCGTCTGATGAGCGTGATTCGTGTGATGCTACTGCAATTTCAATGAGTACCGTCGAGATGAGGATAGTGCATGAGTTGGGAAAGGAGAGAAAGCTACCCTACGATGTGATGGATGGGGACAGTACCAACGTTGTTTTGTGTTTTTGATTGGCCGATAAAAAAGAACCCAGATCCTCTGCTTGTGTGGCAAGCAGGAAAATCCGGAAGCTGATTGCGTAGTGAGTAAGCATACTGAATAAACTCTGTGGGGTTCACCGTGATTTGTATATTTTATCCCCTCTTTTAATCCATTTAACCTGATAATTTTAAGTCTTGAGCTTAAAAATGAAGAATATCCAAAGCTAAGATGGATTACACCATGAGAAGTAGTGAGAATTGAATGTCTACTGTTGAAAAATTCTTAAGGGCAATAGAAGTTTTGGATCAAGCTTATATTTGTGTTTTCCCTTCACCTATGTTTTTTTTTTTTTTTAAAAATAAAATAAAAAAAATCTTATGAATATTTTGGATGACAAATAAACATCATCCTGGGGCCTAGTAAGGTTTTATTGGCGGAAATCATTATTCTCACTATTTCTTGTGGTATGGTCCACTTGAGCTTTGGAGATGCTTAAGTTTTATTTTCAACCCCTTAAATGAGATGTAAAAATGGATGGACGGTGTGGATAAACTACACACATTCACGGTGGGCCCAACTCTCTGTACGAGGCATACTCAAAATGTTGAATTAAATGCAGTGTGTGTGATGATATGGTATAATTAGGTTGCAACGATTAAGGATTTTCTGCTTGTGGCAAGTAATGGATCCCAATTCATCCAAAAATCATACACCCCAAGATAGTCCTGAATAGGGCTGGGTCAACCTGAACTCGTTAGGTATGCAACTTTGGGTTGGATCAACCAAAACCCCACTGGCCCAAACCGAGTTGGGGTTGGGTTAGGTCGGTTTATTGAGGTGCCTTGGGGTTGAGGAATGCCAACCAGTTTTTGAATTGAGTTGAGTTAATTTCGGTTGAGAATAATTACACCTATTCGGATTGGGTTGGGTTGGGTTGAGTTGAGTACACGGGACTTGGAGTTTGGTCGGGTTGTGGGTTGGGTGCTTTTGAGGTCCAGTCCGGCTCGAGTTGAACCTCAACTTGACCTGACCGAGTTGCACCCTCAGTCCTTGGTTCAAGTTAAAAAATGCCAACCCGATTTAAATTGGGGTTGGGTCCTGGTTCAGCATCTTCGGATTGGGTTAGGCCGGGTTGGTAATAATCATGTGCATGTGGTTGGCACACCTTACGATTGACTCTAGTCATCATAGAGTGCATCTCTTAAATAAGTTGGATGTCAAACGCATACCACATGGGCTCTGCAATTCTCAATTCATCACTTGAAGGAAAAAAAAAAGAAAAAAAAAAAGAGAGGATTTTTTACTGCAAAATTCCCCCAAATTGGACATTTTACCAAATAATGCCCCAACAACTTGAAATTATCGGAGGTGCTTTTGGAGAAAGCAAATTATAAAAAATGCCCTCATTTTCTTTCTCTTTTTTTAAATTTCAAAAGTAATGAAAGTCGAGACTTATTGGGCCCACATGGTATGTGTGAAACATCCAACCTGTGCAACATATGGACCCACCACGATGGTCACACAAACAAAATCAGGCAGATCAAATCATCAAATGGATTGCAATTGAATTTGGATGGTTTGAGTGGTGTATATCACATCTTACGAATTGACCCACTTTATGATTGGATCCTTTATAATTTTAGTTAATCTAATAATCATATTGGTTTGCATCGGCTAATAGCTTGGATTTTAGATGCATACCACATGTGCCCACTATATTCTCAATCCCAGCTTTGTAATGAAAATATAAGGGCAATAGCATAAATTCACCTCTAAAAAAGCACTCCTAGTAATATCAGTTCCTCCTGTAAGCATTACTTGGTAAAATCAAATTTTACTGGAAAAATCTGAAAAAAAAAAAAGTAGGGGCATTTACCTAATTTTCCCCCAACACTTGCAGTATTTTCCACTTAATCAAGTGAATTCTCAAGCATTAAAAAAAGAATCATATATAAAATTGTGGACTAGAAGATGAAAAAAGAGTACAATAAAGAAACAAATATAAAAAAACAAGTGGATTGCACTTTCATAAGTATTTTGTTGGAGGTTTAACCAATTCTTTAGACCGCGGATCTCGGATATATTCCAAAACTTACGCACGTCCCGTGTCTGACGGACTTCTAGTTTGCGATGAGCTTGTCGTTTATCAATGAGATTTTTTCATTTTGCAATTATTGATAACATAATTTCCAATGTTGAATAGTTGATGTATATATGTTGCCAGCATATTTTGGAGCTAAGGTGGGCCCAATTGATAATTTGTTGCGCCCGTGTAACAACAGCACTTGATTGTGTCCGGACTCTTGCTGAAATTCAGTGAAAAGCTGAAAAATGTTTGATTATTAGATTCTACTAATCTACCCCAATGAAGTCGCTTTCGCATGCGCTGTACTTAAAAAGTTTTTAGGGGGAGAAGTAATGAGATAAGCTCCTTTGAAAGGGTAGGGGAGAGAGAGATAAAGAGAGAGACCCTGTTCAAAATGTAGGAGAATTCATAGTAGAAATAGTTATAAAAAGTGTTGAATTTCTAAGTAAAAATGTAGTGTAATAAAATGGGTCTTTCGAAAATCTAGTACAACACATTGAGTCAAAAATCTCCATTGCAATAATTTTAGAATAATACTTGAATCACAAACTTGAATGGGAAGTCATGTCTGATATCAACGGATGGGGATGAATTGTAATTTTGTGCATCTTACACCCTGGTATAAATCTAAAATGAGGGAGGTGGTTTTTTATATGTATAGGTGTGAGGATGAAGACTCTTTATGAAAATGAGAGTTGAAGTAGTTTTAACCCATCACAACTATTATTATTCTTATGTATCTGAACTAATCATATCTATTGTGGGCCCACTGGTATACTTAGTCTAAATAATCAACGGTTAACAAGTTTGATCGATATGAGCAATTGATCTTGTAGGCTCACCTCATAGATTTCTTACAAAAAGGTCGCCTCGAAATATATTATTTTTATATTTAGACTATTTATTAAATCTGGACCTCATTATGAATGAGAGATACTTGAAAAAAAAACTCAAATTTAAATATTTTAACATTTAGATCGTTTAACTCTTTTCTTTTAAACATGGTATATCTCTTCCAAACATTTTTTTAGTGGACCATCCACCGGTCTTGCAATCTTAAAGATTAGTTGGATCATCAAACACCCATTGTGGGGCCCATCATATAAACTCGGTGAGTCATTGCGAAATGGCAGGAATAAAAAGCTACAGTCCCCAAAGAAAATAAGTAAATAAAGTTGGGGAGTCTATGTTAGTTATGCACAACTTAAAAAATAAGGGGACCCTTCAACCACACAAATGATCTAGCTTTTGGCATATTCTTCTTTTGAAAGATGTCCCAATTGCGGTATCTTTTGAAAGGGTCTAAAGATGGTGCCTCGTCACTCTTTCTTGGTTAGGCATGTCGCTATAGTACGCGTCAGTTGATAGACCGCCCTATCGGACTGGAGGCGGCCCACCCGAATGATAACATAGGATGATTCATTTGATGTAAAAGATGGGGCCATTTCTCATCTAGCAGACTGTTACATACCATCTAAATAGTTTACCTAATTGTGATTAGAGCATTACCTACAAATTACACTGAAAAGATAATTTTTCTCTAGGAATTTGGATGCTCATTATTTAACTCTCAATCATCCATTTGATAGCCATTAATTGGATGGTTAGGATTGATTTATATATTAATGTGATCTTAAACATATGCTCCATCCACAATAGGACCCACAATGTGGATTGTCTAGATAATTGCATATCCATGCCACATATGAGGAGGATGGTGTCACTATCATTTTCTAAATGGTGCAAAACTCACATCTCTACAAGTTTGGATGTTTACTAGTGTGGTGTACCATTTCTGCTGCTTTCTTGTCTCAGATTTACAAAATCTCAACTGCATCTAATGAAATATACCGCTGAACTCATTATAATTTATATTAATAACCTTAAATTTGTTACTATCCTTCTCATATATACCTAAAATAATAAATAATACAAAATTTTAGCCCTTTTCTTTTTAATGCTAACTATGGTTTAGCCCAAACATGAAGATTTGGATAATATGGTATTATTTTCAAAATTTTCAAATCAGGTACTCCAAAATCGCTGCACTTACAAACCAAAATCAAAGAAGTCATCAGTGAAGTAAATGCAATTCCCTTTGCATTGTGGAAAAATCATGAATTAAAAGGTACAAATAACAGTTCATTACCCAAGAACAACTCACAAGTTTTTGATGTGGATCAAATCCCGTATGTGGATTTTAAACACTTGAAAATCAATCATCTTGCAATGAAAATCTTTTTCTTAATCTACAAATCTCAAAAACTCCAATTACTCCTTTATGGTTCTTTCTTGAATGAATCACATGCATGACTTAGTCACCTTCAGTTCAGAACCTATGACACAAAGCCATTAATTTACATATGTATTACTTGAAAATGAAGGATTTGAGATAGGCAAAGAACACTATTTAACTAATATACATTATTGTTTATAAATTTAAAACTTTTAATTATCTTAATTAAATTTCTCAAATTTAACCTTATTTAATTATACATAATGTAAAGGCACATATATTCACATAAATGGCCTTTTTTTTAAAAATTATTTTTTATTTTTTATACTTGAATCTGAATTTTTAATTCCACGAATTGTTTACGTTTGCATTTTTCACTGAATTTTCAACGGTTGAGATCAAATTAGACACAAATAGAAAATTGATCAAGGGTCAAGATTCACTGGATAAGTGCCACCTGCATCATGGTAAATAAGTAATTATTTGATTTCCCATGATAAGTAATTATTACCTTTTCACTTGGTTTGAAAATGGGAGAGTAATTCCACCTTGAAAATCAATACAAAATGTTGACTTAAATCTGTGGACCCCACTGTAATGTACATGATATATCAGCACCGTCCATCTATTTTATTAGAACATTTTGGAGCATGAGCCGAAAAATGAGGCAGATCCAACACTCAAATGGCCCACATTAAAGGAAACGGTGGCCTTAATTCATCCACCATTGAAAGTTATTTATTTCATTGGGCCCACATTGAGGTTTTTCATCATCTAACCTATTCATAGGGTCACACAGACATGGATAAGGGGAAAACACAAATATCAGCTTGATCCAAAACTTTTAAGGGCCCTAAGAAGCTTTTAATGGTAGGCATTCGATTCCCACTGTTTCTTTTGGTGTGGTCCACTTGAGCTTTGGATCTTCCTCATTTTTTTGCTCAGACCCTAAATTCAGCTGACATAACAAATGAGCAGTGTGGATAAGTCACATACAGCACGATGGGCCCCACATTGATTTTGTAAATTTCCCAATTAAAAAAAAGGTAAGTTGGCACATTTTGATAATTACCTAGGTAAATAATTATTACCCATTTACATGGTAATAACAGTCGAGCTGAAAAATCAAACAGGCCCTAACAAATGGATTGGGTGATTTTGGGGCGCCATGGCTATGGCTGTTAATGGGCCGGGCTGGAATGCCATCTTTTAGGCTTGGCCTACTTTAATCTAGGCTTTGACTGGAATATTCAGCCCAAATACAAGGGCCTAAAATTTATGCCCGTTTATTAGTCAGTTGGCTGGGCTTTCATGTCAGAGCCCGTTAGCTGAGCCCGGCCCGTTTAAACTTTCAAGGGCAATTTTGTCAATATCATGCAGTAAATGCCAAACAAACAACCCAGTCAGGTTCGGGCCGAACTGGGGCCCTGACCATGCTTAACCATAACAGGCTAGTATAGGGCTGTAGTCTTGGCCCGGCCCAGGTCTGGGTTTTGCTCATCATGGGTCATTGACAGCCCTATTCATGGCATGTTGATGGTGGGCCAAACCTTATGAATGTCTTGATCTAATAGACATTTTCCACATTGGTGCATCTTCCATGCAGCTCTCTGTCGATCAAGATCGTTGATTTGGTGGGCCAACTAATCAATAGCATGTAAACATGGTTTTAAGACTGGAAGGAGTCCCATGCAACTCGCCCGAGTTGACTCCATCCAGTTCAACAGCCCGAGTCAATGGTTGGACTGGACAGACTGCTCAGCCCATTGCCACCCCTACAGCTCAAATGTACTATAAAAGAGTCAATGGTTCAAATTCAACAAGCAACCACTAATCTGAATTACAATGCATTTAGCATTTTGATGATTTGGGTCCATGTGGGTGTGAATAGAAGGAAGTCATGCACATTTCATTAGGCTGCTAAGTTAGGGTCCACTCCATGATGCAATTGACTAATGGTCTTGATTACTTGATGAGGGCTCTACTTTATTATTATTATTATTTTATTTAACATGGACACTCGAACTTATGATCTAGTGTTGAAATGTAATCTATATATCACTGAGCCATGGGTTGAAATCCTCCATTTTTTCTTAAATACATGCAGTTTACATTGGCACTTGAACCTATGACCTCAGTATTGAAATGCACTCTATCTATTAATATGCCATGGGTTGGAAATTCAGATAAAGGGTCGACTTGATATAACAAAAAATGTTGCAATCTCATATCGCCACTATCATTCATGCCTTATCCAAATGAACTTAGGTCGACTATTTGAATCTCCCTCCATCATTCCACTTCTGTAGAACTATTGATCACTAAGTCTTTTTTTACTACTTTCATCTATGTTTTATATATATATATATATATATATATATATATAATATATATATATATATATATATATATATATGAAATATCTTAAAATTTAAAAATAAAAATAAAAAATTCTAGAGGGTTAACCTCGCCCACATAAATCCAAATCCAATCCGATTATAAATGGATATTATTTTCATGGCCCATATCGATTGAATCTGATTTAAAGGACTGATTTTGATTTAAAATTTCAAATCCAGTTCGAACAAGCAACTAATTTAATTTTTTCATTTTTTCCTATATAAAAATAACTCCCCTATTTTTTAAATCTCTTTGCAATTTGCAAGGGTAAAATTGTCCCGACATCATATATATTAGAGACATGTTGGATGAGATGTTTCTCAAATCAAATCAGGGCAGACCCGAATCCGATCCTATAATAAATGGATACTGCTTTCTTGACCCAAATTCGATCCTAATCTGATTTAATAGGACCGAATTCGAATCGGGTCCGGACCATGATCTAACATGTATTAGTTCTATTCAAAAGATGGAAAACAGCTGCATGAAAATCAATAAAATGTGCGTGTAAATATCAATTTCCATGGATTAAATGCTCTCTCTTCAAAATACTTCTTCCCTGTATAGGAGTAGATATCTGTATATTTCCTAAACTACTCAAATATAGAAAGGGCCGAGATACGTAATGAGATGAAAAGCTGCAGTGCTTTTACTCGACTGACCAAAACAACTCAAATATAGATATGGCCTAGAGAAGTAATCAGATGAAAAGCTGATTAAAAACTGTATTGCTTTTACTCGACTGACCAAAATAACTCAAATATGGCCTTGAGAAGCAATAAGGTGAAAAGCTGCATTGCTTTTACTCGACTGACTGTAGCAGCGTGCAATTATGCTTGTATTAGTTGCGGATGGATGACTGCTCTCTAACGTTCGTCTGCACACGCCAAAAAATAAAGTGTCCAACGCATGCCACGTGTGACATGTATGTTGGAAACGGATTGGCTACTCCCACTGCCACCGGCCAATGGCTGGCCCACCATGATGTATATGTTTCATCCACGCCGTCCATCTATTTTTCTAGATTATTTTATGGGATGGGTCCAAAAATGAGGTATATCCCAATCTCAAGTGGACCACATTACAAGAAATAGTGTTGAATGAGCGACGACCATTAAAAACTTTTTGGGGGCTATAATAGTTTTGGATCAAGCAGATCTTTGTTTTTTCCTTCATCTGGGTCTGTATGACCTAATCAACAGATTGGATGTCAAATAACAGTGAGCCTTAGGATGATTTTAATGGTGGATATCCAATCAATATTGATTTCCAGTTGTGTGGTCCACCTGAGATTTATATCCCTCTATTTTTTGGGATCAAGCCCTAAAATGATCTTTAAAAATGGATGAAACACATATATCATGGTGAGGCCCACATAGCACGACCACCAGCCACCGGGCTGGTGGCAGGGGGAGTAGCTAATCCGTTTCAGTGTATGTTATATCCACGCCGTTCATCAGTTGGGTCCCCAAATGGAATATTTCCTGAACGGAATGGATGAAACACATACATCACGTGAAGATTGAATATGGAGTGTTGATTGTGATTTTTATGAGCCAAGTTTCTCGTACGGCCAACGTAAGTGTGGACTCTGTTGACCACCCTGCTTTTAGAGCTAGGTGTGTTCGCATTTCTCTTGTGTGCACATGAGCTGCCCAGTCACGTGCGATTTTGGAGCTATTGCATGTCCACTCGGTCAGGGTGTGTGGACCACTGACCATCCTCCTGACATAATGTTTTGGGATTTTATTTAGAAGCAGGCTGCTGTTAAAGATGGGACAAGAGTAATAACGAATAACTTTAAAACATGTTTTTTGCAAGGAAATAAATTGGGTAGTGTTGAAATTGGTGCTTTCAATTTGGTTCAATACAGAGGATTTTGATTCGATTTAATGTTGCATTGATTCAATTGAAAAAAAAAAAAAAAAAAAAAAACCCTGAATTTCTCATATTACTTACTGGCTAGGTTTTGATGGTTTTGACAACAGTGTTAATTCAATCGAGAAAATCTAAAAATACAAGTTTGCTATCGGGTTGCTTTTGGCCACTTTCAATCTGAATGACAGTTTGGTTGATTCGATCGTTGGCCCTCGATTGGAGTCAATTTGATCGACGGTTCAATCAATAGTTTGTACAACTTTTGCGTAAGTACATGGTTTTCTTTTTAATTCTGTACGGGGCCTATATATGTCGTTGTATTATGAGATTAGGGCACAAAAATGAACGTGAGTGAGAGCCAAAAATGTTCCTAGGATTTTGAGAAGGGAAATTCGTTTGTGGAGACGAACGTTTTGATTCCATAAGTTGTCCATATCTTGTAATTCTCTTTTTATAGTTGATTGTGAAATTGTGTGGAATGGTCTACCACAACTATGTTAGGAAGCTTGATAGAATTATAATATGAATAGCTATATTCTAGAGGGGGTGATTATGATTAATAAAAATTTTGTCAATTAAAAGTTAATTGCTTATTTAAACTAATATTTAAATTAAACTAAGCAAGATAATTTAACACTAAGGCTTCTAAGGTAGTATTTGGTCCAATCATATAGACTACTAAAGATATGTCAATTATGCAACTAGTTTATAATTGATAGTGAGCTTGTATGTGCATTACAAGTTAAGTATCTAGCATACAATTCAATTCAAGGATTCATATAATTTATCCAATCAAACACATAAGCATGAATAAGAATGTATGCAATTCATAATCGTAAACACAAGCATGTACAGTGGTTCAATTTTTCTACACTATTTCCAACGGAGTTTAGGTTACAAACTCTACACTCAATCCTAAACAAAGAAGGAGTGTGTGGATTCTTATAATTTAATAACTTGTCGGATTGAGTTCATTTTTTAGCGCCTTATCATGTTGTCATATAATGGATTGTTTGTCGCTTGGTGCTGTGATTTTTCCCGCAAGGTATTTTCCATATAAAATCTTTGTGTTCTCCGTGTTTGCTCGAATTTTCATTTTCTATGATGCGTGTTTGATTTGTTCTAAGATTGCTTCTGCACCTAACGTGTGGCAGCTATGCATAACATGGTGACCCTGACACTAGTCAGCTAGGTGGTGTTGGGGGCTTTGAACCTGTCATGACTAATTAATATGTTTTATGTCTACACTATTCATTGGTTTTGCTAACTTATTTTAGGACATTGAGCTAAAAAATGAGACAAATTCAAAGCTCAAGTGAACCACATAATAGGAAACGATGGGGATAATGACATCCACCATTGAAACCTTGCTAGGGCCCACCATAATGTTTATGTGCCATCTAACTTGTTAACCTAAATGAAGGGAAAACACAAATATAAGCTTGATCCAAAACTTTTGTAGGCCCCAAGAAAATTTTAATAGCGGGCTCTCGATTACCACTACTTCTTATGGTGTGGTCCACTTGAGCTTTTGATTTGCTTCATTTTATGGTTCATGCCTTAAAATGAGCCGGAAAAACAAATGAACAACATGGATAAAACACATATATCGTGGTGAGCCCTATAGAACCTAACATAGTTGGGGTTAGCAGCCAATCTGCTTCCACTTTCCATGGGTTCTATCTCTAAAAGCCACCTGTTACTTAATCAATCCCACCATGTCATGTTAAGGAGAAAGGTCAGAACTAGCAAAGGTAGTAGTAGTAACTAATCCACCCCTTCTTTAATTGTCAAAAAACAATCACCAACACGCTCAATATAGTTAAGTGCAAGTAAGATGTTATGGTTCACCACCAGTTGGGGCATATGGAAATAAGCCGTGGATGGGGTGAATGGGACGAATGAGACATGTTGTACCCATAATAAATCTTATGAATGAGGTGAATGAGACAAGTCGTGGTACTCGGAATAAATCTTGGATCCTTGTAAGGCTAGAGTCCATAGAACCATGTGATCCAAGGCCAATAATTGAAATGTGATGCACTTTGAATGATATGATGTGATTTCACCTTATTTAAAGTCTGTAGAGCCATGTGACCAAAGGGTCAATAATTGAATAATACAATGCAACTTGAAGAATATGACTTCACATTGGATTCTGTAGAGCCTTGTGACCAAGGTGGGATAATTGGATCATACAATGATATTCAAAGAATATGATTTCACATGACAGTCTAGTTTTTTGGAGGTTTGAGTTGTTAAAGTACTTTGATATACATTGATACAGTATCTTCTAACGGCTTGAGCTTTTAGAAAAAGTGGTTATTTGGCATGGTATCAAAGCAAATATTTGAACATCTTAATATTAAGACTCTAAACAAAACTATGTTATATGTGGAGAAGAAAAATATAAATAAAGTGTATAGATGCAAATAAATGAATATGTAAATGAGGGGTGTGAAGAGAAAATGCAACCCCACTTGAATAATATACTTTTGGGTGGAGCGGGGTTGCTTTCGAGATCTAAAGGAAGAAAGAAGAATAACACACTTTTATTATGCGTTAGAAAGTGGAAATATCTTGTGATGTGTCCTACTCAGAGACCTAATGCTTGGCTAGAGTTGACACCTAGCCACTCACCCTACTTTTCCCTCCTCGCAATTTAAGGAAGATCTATGAAGCTCTTAATTCCTAGTGCTCTACTTTTGATTATTTTGCTCTTGAATTGAATTCTTATGACGAACCTTGGTTGAAAATCAAAGGGAAAGAGGAAGAACGACGCATCTTTTTAAGTGTCGAAAAGGGGGAAGGAGGAAGAACCTAGTCGGGTTCCAGTCCTTGCTTTAGTGGTAGACTCTGAAGAGTTTCAACATGAGGTCTTAGATTCGAAACCTATAGGTGGTGAAATCCCACTACGGCGTGCGTGGGTGTGTGTAAAAAAAAGAAGAAGGAAGAACGTAGCCAAGACCGCCACTTCATCCACCGAGGTGGCTATTCCCGTACCTTAAAAGCATCTTAAATTCATTAATTATTATCATCCTTACCATGGATAAAAACGAAATAAATGGCTAAAATAATATATGAATGGATAGAATGGAATATAAATGACTAGGCCAGTGAGAATGGTGTGTGGGGGCATGGGTGACTAGGATGTTGGTGTAGAGATGGTGATGGTGACTGAGAGTGATAGTGAGGGTATTGTTACTGAACGTGGTGGAGCAAAGATGGGAAGCTTTATTCTGAAAATGATAAAGGAGATGATAAAAGAGTGGATATCTTTGGCATTTAGGAATGTGGTGAGGTAAAAATTATAAATAAATAGAGACTTACAATATCATAATTTGAATTTTTTTACACAAAAAAAAGGCATTTTGGTAATAAAAGAGAAATAAGTGACATTATAATGTTGTATTGTATTCATATAAATTAGTCCAGTGGTAAATAAATTGCGTTATACAGAGTAAGATATGGGCTAAATTGCGTTATACAAAATAAGATATGGGCGAGAGAATTAAGGTGCCTGTAAGGCTAAAACGAGACATGCCCTCTTCTAAACATGGACCATTCTTATCTTTGATTTAGGGCCTATTGACCTAGGCCCACCTTGTGAATGGCTTGGATTTTACATGTGTAATGAGATCTCAGCTGCTTGTCGGATGTGATGGGCCTACATGGGTTTATCTTATCCAACTGATTCGTGCTGGATATGGTCAACCACAAGTGCTGGATTTGGGAAAGAGGAAATGCTTAGATATGGCCATTGGGATACAGAGTCAGATTACCTGTGCTACCCGCCACAGGGATATGGCTCCACGTGTCACAAGATTTATAAAGTTCACCATGATATATGTCTTTTATTCAAGTTGTTCATCAGTTTCTTCAGATCATTTTAAGGTAATGAACCGAAAATTATGTAAATTTAAACCTAAAACGGACCAAACAACAGAAAACTGTGAGTATTGAATGCTCACCGTTGAAAACTTCTTGCGGAGCACAATAGCTTTGGATTTATTTGATATTTGATATTTATATTTGGTGTGGTATACTTGAGTGTTAGATCTGCCTAATTTTTATGCTCACATCTTAAAATGATATGAGAAAAGAGATGGACGGCATAGATAAACAAATACATCACGATGCCCCGCCCTTTCTTGTCACGAAATGGCAGTTTTGTGGGTGGGCCCACCGTAATGTATCTGTTTTTCTATATCGTTCATCTCTTTTACCAAATTATTTTAAGATATTAGCTTAAAAATAAGGCAGATCCAACTCTCAAGTAGACCACACCAGAGATTACTCTTGCATTTAATGCAACCAAGCTTATTATTTGGTGTGTTCCATTTTAACGTTAGATATAACTCATTTTTATGTACATCTCTGAAAATGATCTTAGAGAAGAAATGGACGGCGTGGATAAATAGATACACCACGGTGGGCACGCCCACAGAATTGCCCGTTCGTAGCTAGAGACAGGCGGGCAACCCGCGTTCGGAGCGGATTGGGTACGGCGCCGCCTCATATAACGCTACCCCGGACGCGGATTTGATACTGACAGGTTGAGTAGCGAGTCGGCTACTGAAGTGACGTACCAAGTTCTGTGACCCCACTATGATGTATGTGTTATATCCACACCGTCCATCTATTTTGAGATATCATTTTAAGTCATGAGCTAAAGAATAAGACAGATAAAAATCTGTAGTGGACCCCACCACAGATAACAGTGGGGAGAGTGATTCCCACCATTGAAACTATCCTAAGCCCACCATAATGTTTATTTGAAATCCAACCTGATTAAAAGTTAAAAAATACATTAAATAAGAGAGAGCACAAATATCAACGTGATAAAAACATATGTGAAATAAGAGAAAACACAAATATCAGCATGATCTAAACTTTTGTGGCCTTTCGGAGTTTTTAATGGTGCGCGTCACCATCCCTATTGGTTTCTTTGCTGGAGTCCACTAGAGCTTTGGATTTAACTCATTCTTTGGATATTGCCTTAAAATGATCTCTCTAAATGAATGAAATGTGTGGATACAAAACATACATCATGGTGGGGCTCAGGGAACTTGGTGATGTCACTTTAGTTGCGAGTCTCGCTGCTCAACCTTTCATTAGCTAATCCCCTAGAAATTTCTGACTGTACGACCCATTTATGGCCCATTTTCGAGACGAAGCCCACCTCATTTTACCTTCCAAGAATAAGCCCCGACTGTACGGATGCCTTGCCAAAGGTCGAAAATGCCCCTGCTTTTTCCTTCAAGCGAATCGGCTGGTGCTAGAGCTGGGCATCGGACTGAGTCGAATCGAATTCGGCCCAACTCGACCAGGTCCGAGTTCTGCATGGCCTGACCCGAACTCGGTCAGATCCGGGACCGTGTCTGGGTCATCTGACCCAATCCGATCCGTTGTAACGTTAGACTGACCCGAACCGAGTCCGACTCGGTCAAAAAAACTGAGTCGGATCTGATTGGCTACTGTTCGGATTAAGTTCTTAAAAAAAAAAAATCACCATTAAAAATTTTGGAGAGCCCACCATAATGTTTATTTTTCCATCCAATCTATCAATAACGTAACAACTACATGGATGTAGAGGAAAAACAACTTTCATATTGATTCAAAACTTTCGTGACCCTTAAAAGAGTTTCAACAGTAGATGTTCAACCCCCACTGCTTTTTGAAGTGTAGTCCATTTGATCTTTAGATCTATCTTATTTTCTGGCTCAAGCCTTAATACGAGCTTGCCAAATGTATGGACGGTTTGGATATAACACATACCTCATGATGGGACCCACATAATTTGCTAACGTCAATATGCAAATATACACTGTTGGTGCACAGTACACCTGCCAAACTTCAGGTCGTCTCGTCACGTCAACACGTACGCGGATTTCGTGCAAAAGCCTTAGTTAGGTGGGGCACATCGTGATGTTTGCAAGAAATCCACACCTTCCATCAGTTTTTGTGAGATCATTTTAGGACTTGAGACCAAAACTGAATAGGATCCATGACTCAAGTGGGCCACAATAAAGGAAAATGTGTAGGGAAATTCCCGCCGTTGAAACATTCCTGGCGTCTATGGTGATGTTTGCATGCCATCTTTACTGTTTATAACATGTTCCTATTGGGTTGAAATGAAAACACAAATACTAGCATGATTCAAAGCTTCTGTGGCCACACGAATATTTCAACTGTAGACGTTCAATCCTCACGTTTTTGGCCCACCTGAGTATTAAATCCAGATCAGTTTTTGGCTTGTGTCCTAGAATGAGCTCACAAAATGAATGTATGGAGTGGATTTCTCAAAAAAAATCACTGTAGGCCCCACCTATGTTACAAGCGTAGGAACTCGCTGCAAAAGGCTTTTGCACGACACGGGAGCTTTTCTCCCGCTACAGAGCGGAAACGGATTGGCTACTCCCCCTGCCACCAGCCAATGGCTGGTGGTCGGTGATCTGTGGGCCCCACCATGATATATGTATTTCATCAATTCCGTTCATCTATTTTTATAGATTATTTTATGGTATTACAAAAAAATGAGATATATCCCCAATCTCAAGTGGACCACATTATAGGAAAAAGTGTTTAATGAACATCAACCATTAAAAACTTTTTGGGGCCCATAAAGTGTTGGATCAAGCTGATCTTTGTTTTTTCCCTTCATCTGGATCTTTATCACCTAATTAACAGATTGGATGTCAAATAAACAGTACAGTGGGCCTGAGTA
Source organism: Magnolia officinalis (assembly GCA_021015155.1). Taxonomy (NCBI): domain Eukaryota; kingdom Viridiplantae; phylum Streptophyta; class Magnoliopsida; order Magnoliales; family Magnoliaceae; genus Magnolia; species Magnolia officinalis. The sequence continues at coordinate 99,763,873 of JAJHSJ010000005.1, read as the reverse complement.
GGATTTAAATGATGGATATCCAATCACTATTGTTTTCCTGTGGTGTGGTCCACCTGAGATTTATATCCCTCTCATTTTTGGGACAAAGCCCTAAAATCATATTTAAAAATAGATGAACGGAATGGATGAAATACATACATCATGGTGAGGCCCACATATCACCTACTACCACCAGCCACGGGCTAGTGTAAGGGGAGTAGCCAATCCGTTCCCCTACATAACTTCTCGAAGAAGCTTTATAAATGCCCGTCTGTAGCTAGCCTGTAGATAGCCAGCTGCTCTAGTACGTGTCATGCGAAGACAGCACGGACGCTCCTCGAGCTCTGAGTTGTGAGAACGGTTCAAAGGAGATCAAAGTTACATGGGCCCCACAGTGATGTATTTATTATATCTACACCGTTCATCTATTTTTAGAGATCATTTTAGAGCATTATCTAAAAAATAAATCATATCTAAAGATCATCTGGACCACACCATAATATATATTGACGGAGATAATGATTTTCATCGTTAAAAATTTATAGGGCCCACCATAACGTTTATTTTACATCCAATCTGTTCATAAGGTCACGACTACCTGATTGAAAAGGAAAAATAAATTTCATAAGATCACATGTACCTGAATGAAGAGGAAAAACAAATTTGATATTGATCCAAAACTTGTGTGACGCTGAAAAGGGTTTCAATGGTAAACGTTCAATCCCCCACTGCTTTCCGTAGTGTGGTCCACTTAATAGTTAGATCTATCTTTTTTTTTTTTTTTTTTTTTTTGTCTCAAGCCTTAATACGATATTGCTAAATGGATGGACTATTTAGATATAACACATACCTCGTGATAAGACCCACAACACTTGTTAACATTACACCAGCCAATTCGCTTCCGTCTAACTTTGGGTCTGCTTGTCAAGACGACGATAAAGCTGCAGCTTCATGCCGATGCCGATGCCGGCTACGACTATCTCTCTTTCTCTCTTTCGCATACAACAATATACTATTTTTCAATGTATATCTCTCTCCACCAGAGAAATCCCGTAAAGCTCTAGAACCCAACGGCAGAAAGTGAGGAATTTTATTTACCGCAAGACATCTAGCTAGCCTTCTACTTGCCTTCTTCTTCAACAGACAGGGAGAGACACATATAAAGAGAGAGACAGATATAGAGAGAAAGAGAGAGATAGAGAGATAGAGTTGGCCTAAATTTTTTAGCGCCGAATGTAAAGACTAGGCGGTAAAAGTAAAAAAAATAAAAAATAATATATATATATACATGGTCCGGATCGGGTCGGTCCAAATCGGACCCAATCAGATCAGGTTCTGGATCGGGTCGGTTCGGAATAGGTCTTATCCGAATTCGATCTGAAAATAGTTCGGATCTGGATTACACTACCCGATCTTGACCAATCCTGACCATCGGTTCTGTTCGAATCAGGTCGGATCGGGCCGGATCCACCTGTTCGGGGATGAAATGCCTAGCTCTAGCTGGTGCTCGAAGACGAGCGCTGACGCTCCTCAAACTCCGAGTTGTATGAACGCTTCAAAAGAGATTAACGTTATGTGGGCCCCACAGTTATTTATTTATTATATCCACAACGTTCATCCATATTTCGAGATCATTTCGGAGCATTATCCAAAAAAAAAATCATATCCAAAGATGAACTGGACCACAGCACAAAGAGCAGCAGAAAATTGATTTTCACACCGTTGAAACTTTTGTAGGGCCAACCATAACATTTATTTTCCATCCAATTTATTCATAAGGTCACAAAGACCTGGATGAAGAGGAAAAACAAATTTCATAATGATCCAAAACTTTTGTGACCCTTAAAAGGGTTTCAATGGTAGACGTTCAATCCTCCAAAACCTTTACAGTGTGGTCCACTTGATAGCTAGATCTGTCTTATTTTCTCTCTCAAGCCTTAATACGAGTTTGCCAAAAAGATGGACGGTTTGGATATAACACATACCTCATAATAGGACCCACAAAAAGCGGTGGGGATTACAACAACAAAAAATAAATAAAAAAATAATAAACCAGGAACTTATGGCTACGGATAATAACCGTAGCCATAGCCCTAGTCCCTGCCATTTCGATATGTCCTTTTATATGTATCGAAGGTCTTTCGATTAATCGAAAAAGGTCCAAAACTGTCCAGCGAGTTTGACTTAAAAATCATGCAATTTTTGATACATATCGAAGAGTATTCGATATGTATCGAAGGTATTTTAACAATAGCTACGGATTATAACCGTAGCCACAACTGTAGTCTGTCCCAGTTTATGATTTTTTAAAATTTTATTATTATTATTATTTTTTTTTACATGGAGAACTTTATTCTACCTACAATTTTCTCTAATACATATTTATATAAATATGTATATATAAGCATATAAAAAAAAATTCTCTCTTTTTTTCATTTCTTTCTTTATTCATTCAACAAGAATATCTTCTAAACCAAAATTAGTTACTTGACGTACCCTATATGATTTTGGGGTAGGAGAAGCTACTTTAGCTAACCAACCTAGTTATTTTTCAAGATTCCATCAGGTCGATGGTCAAAAATCCATTTCATTCACTTCATGGTCAATTTCAATCGTCGTTCGCGGTCAATTTCATTCATTTCATTTACTTCGCAATCAATTCCATGCACACATTCACGGTCAATCCCAGCGATTCCGTTTTGATTCATGGTCATTTTCATGCATTTCGCGGTCAATTGCCTTCACTTCAGGGTCATTTCCACGCAATTTATGGCCAATTCGCTTCACTTTAGGGTCATTTTCATGCATTTCACGGTCATTTCCAACAATTCCGTTTAGATTCACGGTCATTTCCATGCACTTCACGGTCAATTCTCTTCACTTCACGGTCATTTCCATGCATTTCACGGTCAATTCACTTCACTTCACGGTCATTTTCATGCATTTCATGGTCATTTCCGGCGATTCCGTTTAGATTCACGGTCATTTCCATGCACTTCACAGTCAATTCTCTTCACTTCACGGTCATTTCCATGCACTTCATGGTCAATTCCCTTCACTTCACGGTCATTTCCATGCATTTCATAGTCATTTCCGGCAATTCCGTGTTCATTCACGGTCAATTCGACGCACATTATGGTCAATTCACTTCACTTCATGGCCATTTCTACGCACTTCGCGGTCAATTTACTTCACTTCATCATCATTTCCATGCATTTCACGGTCATTCCCGGTGATTCCATGCTCATTCACGGTCAATTCGACGCACTTCACGGTCAATTCACTTCACTTCACGACCATTTCCACGCACTTCGCGGTCAATTCACTTCACTTCACCATCATTTCCATGCATTTCACGGTCATTCTCGGCGATTCCGTGTTCATTCACGGTCAATTTGATGCACTTCACAGTCAATTCACTTCACTTCATGGCCATTTCCACGCACTTCGCGTCAATTCACTTAACTACATCGTCATTTCCATCCATTCACATTCCTTCCCTTCCCATTCCCGGCGATTCCGTGTTCATTCACGGCCAATTCGACGCACTTCACGGTCAATTCACTTCACTTCACGGCCTCAATTCACTTAACTTCACCGTCATTTCCATGCATTTCACGGTCATTCCCGGCGATTCAATGTTCATTCCACGGTCAATTCGACGCACTTTACGGTCAATTCACTTCACTTCACGGCCATTTTCCACGCACTTCACGGTCAATTCACTTTACTTCACCGTCATTTCCATGCATTTCACGGTCATTCCCGGCGATTCCGTGTTCATTCATAGTTAATTCAACGCACTTCACGGTCAATTCACTTCACTTCATTTCACGGTCATTTCCACACACTTCGCAGTCAATTCACTTCACTTCACCGTCATTTTAATGCATTTCATGGTCATTCTCGGCAATTTCGTGTTCATTTCACGGTCAATTCGACGAACTTCACGGTCAATTCACTTTCACTTCATTCATCACGGCCATTTCCATGCACTTCGCGGTAAATTCACTTAACTTCAACTTCAACTTCACCATTTTCCATGCATTTCACGTCATTTCCCGACAATTCCGTGTTCATTCACGGTCAATTCGACGCACTTCACTGTCACGGTCATCACGGTGAAGTGAAGTGAATTGACCGTGAAGTGCGTCGATTGACCGTGAATGAACACGAATTGCCGGAAATGACCGTGAAATGCATGGAAATGACGGTGAAGTGAAGTGAATTGACCGTGAAGTGCGTGGAAATGGCCGTGAGTGAAGTGAATTGACCGTGAAGTGCATCGAATTGACCGTGAATGAACACGGAATCGCCGGGAATGACCGTGAAATGCATGGAAATGACGGTGAAGTGAAGTGAATTGACCACGAAGTGCGTGGAAATGGCCGTGAGGTGAAGTGAATTGACCGCGAAGTGCGTGGAAATGATCGTGAAGTGAAGTGAATTGACCGTGAAGTGCGTCGAATTGACCGTGAATGAACACGGAATCACCGGGAATGACCGTGAAATGCATGGAAATGACGGTGAAGTTAAGTGAATTGAACGCGAAGTGCGTGGAAATGGCCGTGAAGTGAAGTGAATTGACCGTGAAGTACGTCGAATTGACCGTGAATGAACATGGAATCGCCGGGAATGACCGTGAAATGCATGGAAATAACGGTGAAGTGAAGTGAAGTGAATTGACTGCGAAATGCGTCGAAATGGCCGTGAAGTGAAGTGAATTGACCGTGAAGTGCGTCGAATTGACCGTGAATGAACACGGAATCGCCGGGAATGACCGTGAAATGCATGGAAATGATGGTGAAGTGAAGTGAATTGACCACAAAGTGCGTGAAAATGGCCGTGAAGTGAAGTGAATTGCGTCGAATTGACCGTGAATGAACACGGAATCACCGGGAATGACCGTGAAATGCATGGAAATGACGATGAAGTTAAGTGAATTGAACGTGAAGTGCGTGAAAATGGCCGTGAAGTGAAGTGAATTGACCGTGAAGTGCGTCGAATTGACCGTGAATGAACACAGAATCGGCGGGAATGACTGTGAAATGCATGAAAATGACGGTGAAGTGAAGTGAAGTGAATTGACCGTGAAGTGCGTCGAATTGACCGTGAATGAACACGGAAACGCCGGGAATGACCGTGAAATGCATGGAAATGACGGTGAAGCAGAGTGAATTGACTGCGAAGTGCGTAGAAATGGGCGTGAAGCGAAGTGAAGTGAATTGACCGTGAAGTGCGTCAAATTGACCGTGAATGAACACGAAATCGCTGGGAATGACCGTGAAATGCATGGAAATGACGGTGAAGTGAAGTGAATTGACCACGAAGTGCGTGGAAATGGCCGTGAAGTGAAGTGAATTGACCGTGAATGAACACTGAATCGTCGGGAATGACCGTGAAATGCATGGAAATGACGACGAAGTGAAGTGAATTGACCGCGAAGTGCGTGGAATTGGCCGGGAAGTGAAGTGAATTGACCGTGAAGTGCGTCGAATTGACCGTGAGTGAACATGGAATCGCCGGCAATGATCGTGAAATGCATGGAAATGATGGTGAAGTTAAGTGAATTGACCGCGAAGTGCGTGGAAATGACCGTGAAGTAAAGTGAATTGACCGTGAAGTGCGTCGAATTGACCGTGAATGAACACGGAATCGCCGGGAATGACCGTGAAATGCATGGAAATGACGGTGAAGTGAAGTGAATTGACCGCGAAGTGCGTGGAAATGGCCGTGAAGTGAAGTGAATTGACCGTGAAGTGCATCGAATTGACCGTGAATAAACACGGAATCGCGGGGAATGACCATGAAATGCATGGAAATGACGGTGAAGTGAAGTGAATTGACCGTAAAGTGCATCGAATTGACCGTGAATGAACACAGAATCGCCGGGAATGACTGTGAAATGCATGGAAATGACGGTGAAGTGAAGTGAATTGACCGCGAAGTGCGTGGAAATGGCCGTGAAGTGAAGTGAATTGACCGTGAAGTGCGTCGAATTGACCATGAATGAACACGGAATCGCGCGGGAATGACCGTGAAATGCATGGAAATGACGGTGAAGTGAAGTAAATTGACTGCGAAGTGTGTGGAAATGGCTGTGAAGTGAAGTGAATTGATCGTGAAGTGCGTCGAATTGACCATGAATGAACACGAAATCACCAGGTATGACCGTGAAATGCATGGAAATGACAGTGAGGTTAAGTGAATTGACCGCGAAGTGCACGGAAATGGCCATGAAGTGAAGTGAATTGACCATGAAGTGCGTCGAATTGACCCTGAATGAACACGAAATCGCCGGGAATGACCGTGAAATGCATGGAAATGACAGTGAAGTGAAGTGAAGTGAATTGACCGCGAAGTGCATGGAAATGGCCGTGAAGTGAAGTGAATTGACCGTGAAGTGCATCGAATTGACTGTGAATGAACACGAAATCACCGGAATGACCTTGAAATGCATGGAAATGACGGTGAAGTGAAGTGAATTGACCTCGAAGTGCGTGGAAATGGCCGTGAAGTGAATTGACCATGAAGTGCGTCAAATTGACCGTGAATGAACATGGAATCGCTGAGAATGACCATGAAATGCATGAAAATGACCCTAAATTGAAGCGAATTGGCTGTGAAATGCGTGGAAATGACCGTGAAGTGAAGGCAATTGACCGTGAAGTGCATGAAAATGACCGCAAATCTAAACGGAATCGCCGAAAATGACCATGAAATGCATAGAAATGACACTGAAGTGAAGCGAATTGACCGTGAAATGCATGAAAATGACCGTGAAGTGAAGGGAATTGACTGTGAAATGCATGGAATTGACCGTGAAGTGAAGGGGAATCACCAGGGATTGACCGTGAAATGCATGAAATTGATCGCGAAGTAAATGAAATTGACCGCAAACTGATTGAAATTGTCCGCGAAGTGAATGAAATGGATTTTCGACCATCGACCTGATGGAATCTTAGAAAATAACAAGGTTAGTTGGCTAAAGTAGCTTCTCCTACCCCAAAATCATATATGGTACGTCAAGTAACTAATTTTGGTTTAGAAGATATTCTTGTTAAATGAATATAGAAAGAAATGAAAAAAAGGGGGAATTTTTTTTTTATACACTTATATATACATATTTATATAAATATGTATTAGAGAAAATTGTAGGTAGAATGAAGTTCTCCATGTAAAAAATAAAAAATAAAATTTTGCATAGACTTTTACGGACTACAGTTATTGCTACGGTTATAATCCGTAGCTATAGCTTCGTTACATATCGAATACACTTCGATATGTATCGAAAATTGCTGGATTTTTTATGCAAACTCGCTGGATAGTTCTGGACCTTTTTTGATCATATCGAAAGACATTCGATACATTGAAGTACATATTGTATTGAAGGACATATTGAAAAGCATGGGCTTTGGTTATGGCTACGGTTATAATCCGTAGCCATAGGTTCCAGGCTTTTTTTTTTCCTCCATGTTGTAATCCCCACCGCCTTTGTGGGTCCCATCATGAGGTCAGTCTTATATCCAAACCGTCCATCTATTAGGGAGCTCATATTAAGGCTTGAGACGAAAAATAAGACAGATCTAGTTATCAAGTAGACCACACTGTAAAAGGCAGTGGAGGATCAAATGTCTACCATTGAAACCCTTTTAGGGGTCACAAAAGTTTTGGATCATTATGAAATTTGTTTTCCCTCTTCATCCAGGTCTTTGTGACCTTATGAATAGTTTGGATGGAACATAAATGTTGTGGTGGGCCCTACAAATTTTGTAACGGTGAAAATCAATTTTTCCACTGCTCTTTGTGGTGTGGTCCAGTTGATCTTTGTGTTTTTTTTTTTTTTGATAATGTTCCGAAATGATCTCCAAGGGGCCATGTAACTTTGATATCTTTTGAACCGTTCGTACAACTCGGAGTTCGACGAGCGTCAGCGGGCGATCCTCTTGCGGAAGGAAAAGCAGGCGCATTTTCGACCTTTGGGAAGGCGTCCGTACAGCCGGGGCTTATTCTTGGAATGTAAAATAAGGTAGGCTTCGTTTCGAAAACGGGCATAAATGGGTCGTACAGTCGGAAATTTCTCCTAATCCCGCCCCACTAGCCCTAGCCCTGCCCTTATCAAAAACGGGCATAAATGGGTCGTACAGTCGGAAATTTCTCTAATCCCCGCCCCACTAGCCCTGGCCCTTATCAAAAACGGGCATAAATGGGTCGTACAGTCGGAAATTTCTCCTAATCCCCGCCCCACTAGCCCTGGCCCTTATCATAGCCCGCACTTTGGTGTATGTATCATTTTATCCCTTTTTTCAGCTTAATTTACGGCATGATCAACCATACCAAAGGAAACAACGGTTCTTTTTTGCCGGCTAACCTGTTGACTAGATCACGATGACATGAATGAAAGGATAACACAAACATAAGCTTAATCCAAAACAGTAATGGGCCTCAAAAAGTTTTGAACAGTGGGTGTTCAATCGTATTTGTTTTCTGTATTGTCATCCACCTGAGATTTGAATCTACCTTACTTTTGGGCTCATGTTATGAAATGAGCTGAAAAAAAGAAAAAGAAAAAAAAAAAAGATGAACCACATGATTTAAATATACACATCATGGCGAGCCTGGTAGAGCACTCACATAATATCGGTGTGGAATGGCCTGATTAGGTTTGTCCGTGACTATGGGGCCCACCTTAATATATTTATTGTATATCCAGGCAGCCCATCGGAGTCTAAAAATGAAGAAGATGTAAGTCTGAGGTGCACCTACTGCAATATGTATTTGCCATCTAATATGTTTATACGGTGCACCCCTTGAGTCAACTTGGCATCATTGCCCCAACTATATTCGCTTTATACCCACATAAAATGATCTCACAGCACATACAGATGCATGGATACGTGCATAAAGACGGACCTCTGCTGTGGGGTGCGACCCTGACAGTAGATCCCACCTAGATGTATGCATTGTTTATTCTTGCGTTCCAAAAATGAAGCAGATACAAATTTGAGGTGGACCACACCATGGGAAATAATGATTGTTGAACACCCACCGTTGATAAAGTCACGAAGACCTGAATTAAATGGAAAAAACAAATACTATGTTGATCCAAAAAATTTGTGTCCCATCAAATGTTTTCAATGGTTAATAACCATGGTTTCCTGTGATAGGTCCACCTGAAATTTTGATCTGCTTCATTTTTGAGATCGTGTTGTAAAGTGATATAAAAAAAACAGGTGGACAGCTTGGATATACATTTCGCAACGCAGCCAAGTGGCGCTCTGTCCGTCCTACACAAGTGGACATTTACGGAAAAGATGCTCGTACCACAAGATGCCGGACGACCTTGACTGTCCATGATAAGCTCTCCTACACCTCTACGTACACCATGTAGGCCCTTCTAAGTTAAGAAAGAAGGGAACGGATTAGGTGTTACTCGGGTAATACCTTCGTGAGTGTTATCCTGACTGTTTGTGCCCAACGTTAATAAATATTTTATATATCCATGCCGTTCATCTGTCTTTTCAGATCATTTTACGACAAGATCCAAAAAATATTAAAAAAAATACAAATCTCATGTGGGACACACCACTGGAAATAGTGGTTAATGACCATTAAGAACTTTTTGTGGACCACGAAAGTTTTGGATCAAGCTTATATTTGTATTTTCCCTTCATATAGGTCTTATTTACCTTAACAACAACTTGGATGGTAAATAAAAATTACGAAAATATTACGGTGGGCCTTGGAAAGTTTTTAATGATAGGACATTCAATCACCAGTTTTTCTTGTGGTGTGATCTATCTGAGGTTTGGATTTTCTTAAAGTTTGAGGAAACATCCTAAAATGAGCTGTAAAAGCGGATGAACGGCATGGATATACAATACATTATCAAGGTTGGCCCTATGATAAGGGTAATACCCACCTAACACCTAATCAGCTCCCTACACTGGAGAAAGAAAAACAAGACGAAAAGAAAAGAAAAGAACAATTAACGGCCCTTTTATTGGTTCCGTACAGAAGGACCCTGTCGTTTTTATGCTTCCATGGTTAGACATGCAGTGCCAACGCTCCCACTGGTATAATAAACTCCCTGCACGCATGTACGGTGATCAGGGATCACATGACCCTAATATAAGAAAGCGATTTATTTCTACATTCAGATCTGGCCTATCTGCCGGCAATATTATAGTGGTATTTGGTTGGACCGCTGGAACACAAAACACAGTAAATTGCGTCCTACCCCACTCTTCTCTGGCCTAAAATGGGCAGATCCGTGTGGGTTCCACAGTGATGTATTTGTGTATCTACACCGGTCATCAATTTTCTCATATCATTTTAAAATATGAGCAAATATAGATCAAAAACTCAAGTGGACCACATTAAATAGTAAGTTTGGGTTGCATTAAATGCAAGAGTAATTTGTTATGTGGTCCAGCTTAGTTTTAGATCTGTCTCTTTTTTAGGCTCATACCTTAAAATGATACGAGAAAAGAGACAAGGGTGTGGATAAACATATACATCATGGTTGGCCCGACACAGAAAAAGAAGCAGCCTTTTAATTAGTTTCATGCATAAGGTATGCCTATTTATTTTAGCAGATATGGTTGGGCATGCAACAGGTAATCTAACAGACACACCATAATTAGTTTCATGCATAAGGTATGCCTATTTATTTTAGCAGATATGGTTGGGCATGCAACAGGTAATCTAACAGACACACCACGCATGCGGTGATCATTGAGCTTATGGACCATAATGTGTAGGAGCCATTTGTATATGGACAGATTTGAAACTGCCATTGCTACCACTAAACTTTATCCTGACTTGACATTGTTGGATTTGATTGGGCGGAGGATTACTGTTACAGATAAGGGAATCTAAAGCATGTTTGAAAGTCATTAGAAAAAAATATTCTTGAGCCCTGTCTTCCACAAATGTTACCACTTAAATAAATTCCGCAAAGTCATTTCAAGAGAGAGGAAGGGAGGTGCAGGCAAAGGTAAAGTACGTTTGAAAGTTGTTCGATAAAATATTCTTAGGCTTCATCTTTTACAAATGTTGCCACTTAATAAATTTCACGAAGTCATCTTAAGAGGGAGGGGGGAGAGGGAAAGGTAGTGCTGACGGATTTCATCTCTGACTATTAATAAAGTATGTTTGAAAGTTGTTCGATAAAATATTCTTAGGCTTCATCTTTTACAAATGTTGCCACTTAATAAATTTCACCATGTCATCTTAAGAGGGAGGGAGGAGAGGCAAAGGTAGTGCTGACAGATTTCATCTCTGACTATTAATGTCAAAGATAAAGGGCATGTAAAGTATATTTGAAAATTGTTCGATAAAATATTCTTGGGCTTTATCTTCCACAAATGTTGTCGGTTAATAAATTCCGATAAGTCTTTTTAAGAGGGAGGGAGGTGGGCAAAGTTAGTGCTAATGGATTTCATCTCCGACAAAGGTTGTTGCTGAATAAATTCATCCAAAGTTCTTTCTAGATGGAGGTTGATGGTGACAAAGGCATTATTTTGTGGGAAAATCCAACTCGATAAGTCAAGTCAGCTACGAACCTCGGAGCTCGGAGGGGAGACCTCGGGAATGTATGAAAGAGAAGCAGGGCCGAGTCCTCTATTGGTCCATCCCGACTCCGAGCAGTGAGCGGCCGTCGTTTCAGATCAACGGTCAATCTACATTACAGTCTTAGTCTGAGGCATGTCGCCGAGGCCATCTTAGTCTGAGGCCATGAGCCGAAGCAAAGGCTATGTGACCAGCCTTGACTACTAACACTTGGCCTCGGCTTAGATGAGGACAAGATTGAGGCCACATGTGGTTACTCCAAGTGCTGAACCAGGGAACTATCCAAATGCGGACGTGACCAAAGATCTCGCCTAGGGATACGCGTCCTTAAGACACAGTACGCAGCACGAATCCATGGATTGCGGATAATGTTACGCAACACACCAACAACACAGTGAACCGAGATCCAATCTCTGATCTCACACACAAACGATAAACAAGAAGAAATATAAACTAGGAAAGAATCAAAGCAATGCAAACAAACCACAAGACAAGATATACGTTGGAAAACCCCAAACTAGGGTAAAAAATCACGGATGTAAAACTTCCACTATGAAGAAAAACGAAGATTACAAGGTAATATACTAACCTCTCCCTTGGAAGCACATAAAAAACCCTTTGCCCACACCTTAGAATTATTTCTCATCCACTAGAAAAGTCGTAGGGACACCTATTTATAGTTTAGATAACTTCCCTTTCGCACCCTTACGAAAACTGACTCAAATTTCCTCAGTCCACATCAAATTCGGAAACGAATCTGCGTAACCTCGACTGGTCAAGTAGATTGCACGACCGGTCGAGCAGACCCCTTGACCGGTCGAGCATGGGCCATGACCAGTCGAGCACCTCGGAACCCAAAAACTGATGCTCGCTGGACTTTGAGTCAAGCCAGTCCACGACTGGTCGAGTAGGCCCCTCGATCGGTTGAGCATGGGCCACGACCGGTCGAGCACCTTGGAACCCAAAAACTGATGCTCGCTAGACTTTGAGTCGAGCCAGTCTACGATCAGTCGAGCATGGGCCACGATCGGTTGAGTGGGGCACTCGACCGGTCGTGCATGGGTCACGATCGGTCGAGCAGCCCTCAGATGTGGCTCCACATCTCGACAATTTTTCACTTGGAGACACATCGCCATAAACCTTCGTCTTCTACATTCGGAGTGTATCGCCTCCTCGTCTTCAAGCCTAAAGACCAATCAAAGCTGAACAAAGCTTCAGCTTCTCCCGTGTGACCGCCTTGGTCAGCATATCCGCAGGATTCTCACTTGTATGAATCTTCTCTATAGCAATTGATCCATATTCCAGTAACGAACGTATGGAGTGATATCCGATGGCAATATGCTTGGTCCTTGAATGAAATGCTGAATTCTTAGCCAAGTATATTGCACTTTGACTGTCACTGTACATCTTGCAATCTGCTTGCTTCTTACCCAACTCTTCCATAAAATCTTGCATCCACACCATCTCTTTGCATGCTTCTGTGGCTGCAACATATTTTGTTTCCGTTGTACTGATAGATACTATCTTTTATAACTGAGAGACCCAACTGACTGCAGCACTATCCAGAGTAAAGACATAACCTGTAGTGATTCTTCTGCTGTCGATATCTCCTGCCAAATCTGAATCTACATAGCCTTGTAGCTTGATTTTTGATCCACCATAACACAGCTCTACATCCTTAGTACCTACCAGATATTGAGGATCCACTTCACAGCTTCACAATGTTCATTCCCGAGGTTGTTCATGAACCTGCTAATAACTCCCACTGCTTGAGCAATGTCTGGCCTCATGCTCACCATAGCATACATGAGACTCCTAATAGTTGACGCGTATGGGACTTTAGCCATGAAGTCCCGTTCCTCCTGCGTCTTTGCACCTTGCTCCTTAGATAACATGAAGTGGTTGGCTAATGAAGTGCTAACCGACTTAGCACCTCCCATATTGAATCGATCAAGTACCTTGGCTATGTACTCTGCTTGTGACAAAACTAATTTCTTGTTTTCTCTATCACGATTTATCCTCATGCCTAGGATTTATTTTGTAACTCCTAAATCCTTCATGGCAAATTCTCTAGACAGTTGTCTTTTGAGATCTGAGATGTCATTCATGCTTGAACCGACCACAGGCATATCATCAACGTACAGAAGAAGGATGATGTATGACATATTAAATTTCTTCAAATAGCAACAGTGGTTTGCATGACATCTCTTAAAACCGTTTTCTGATATGAAACTGTCGAACTTCTTGTACCACTACCTCGAGGCCTACTTCAGGCCATATAAACTTTTTTTTAGTCTGCACACCTCGTTCTCCTTTCCTGGTGCCACGTATCATGTCGGCTGATGCATATATATCTCTTCTTCAAGATCCCCATGAAGAAAGGTTGTCTTAACATCTAGCTGCTCTAGATGTAAGTCCTCTGTAGCCACTATACTCAAAACCATGCGAATTGTAGACATTTTCACCACAGGTGAAAATATTTCAGTGAAATCGATACCTGCCTTTTGTTGAAACCCTTTCATAACCAATCTAGCCTTGTACCGTTTCGAACCATCATGCTCCTCCTTCAGTCTGTAAACCCACTTATTATGAAAGTTTTCTTACCCTTAGGTAGAGTGACTAGCTCCCATGTACGATTAAACTTAAAAAAGTCCATCTCATTATCCATGGCCTGCTCCCACTTAACCCGTGTATCCGACTGTAATGTCTCTTCAAAACACTCTCGTTTACCATTATCTGTCAGCAGTAGATAATGTAAGGAGGGAGAATATCGGATCGTGAGTCTCTTCTCCCGAGTAGACCTCCTCACAACCGTTGTATGCAGCTCTGCCTCATAATGCTCCTGTGCATGATCATCCTGTGTCACTGTAACACTTGTGTCCGGTAACTCTTCCAACTCTACGAATCATTTTTCCTTAGCCTTAGTTTCTTGCACATTGTCCTTATGCATTACTTTTTCATTAACGACTACGTTCTTGCTTCTGATGATTTTCCTGTTTTCTGCATCCCAAAATCTATAGCCAAAATCATGCTGCCCGTAACTTACAAACGTGCACCTCTTGGACTTCGTATCCAGCTTGTTTATGTGCTCTGCATCAATGTGAACATATGAAGTGGAACCGAACACTCCGAGATGTGTAAGGTTTACTTCTTTCTCAGTCCATGTTTCTTATGGTAGCCCACCATCCAATGGTGCTAAGGGACTTCTATTGATAAGATATGCGGCAGTATTCACAGCATCTGCCTAAAAGGTCTTGGAAAACCCTGCATTAACCTCATGCTCTTGGTGAGCTCAAGGATGGTCCTGTTAATGCGCTCAACCACACCATTTTGCCGCAGTGTCCATGGAATCATTTTCTGATGTTTGATTCTATTTGTTGCACAATACTCCTCAAATCTTTTCACTTCTTAAATATATCAAATACAACAGATTTATGTTTTAAGAAATAGATCCACAGTTTTCTACTAGCATCATCAATAAAAGAAACAAAATAACGTGAGCCACCAAGAGATAATACCTGTGTCGGTCCCCACACATCAGTGTATACAAGCTCTAACAGATGCGTCTTTGGAGCGCGTCCCGTCTTCTTAAAGCTTACATTCTTCTGATTGCCATACACACAGTCCTCGCAGAATTTCAAGTCAATAGACTTCAACCCTGGTAGCTTCCCTTTCAGAAACGTCGTTTTCGCCAGGTGTCGCTTTCCACAAACTCTCTCAGAGAGCCCCTCTCAAGCAAATATTCGGTGGACCCCATGGGTCACCATCACAAGCTCCTGGGTCATTCGCTTGCAGGCCAAATTTGAGTATTGAGCGAAGTGTGTGAGAAACGCGAATATCTTTAGAAAATGAACTCAAACTTAAGTGAATTGGGTCGTTCGCTTGCAGGCCAAATTTAAGGTTTCAAACCGTCAGATTCTGACCCAACTACACCCTTGGATCAGGGAAATTTCCTTGCACCCATTGGTATACTTGTGGCACGGATCGAGTGACGATGACCGTTGAACTGAAACGGATCATCCACGATCGATCTACTAATCCGATCAGACCGAAACCTTAACCTGGCATAGATCCATTGTCAGGAAATTTTCTTCAGATCATATGCGAGCAATGGACCTCCAGATGAGCTACATTAGCCCGAAACAGGCGCCTTTTGGCTATAACCTAAGTATGTCATGGCCTTGGGGCCATTGACATAACTTCTGGGCCTATATAATGCCCTAAACCCACCCCTCTCTCATTCCATACGAATTTTCTCTAACCTCAGGAGAGAGAAGAGAGAAAATAGGAGAAAAGAGTGGGGATCAAAGGGAAAGCTTTGGGGTTTGCTGCAGTACTCCTGTTCTACTACTCCACTCATTGAAATCGCATTTACGTCTAGCTACTCAACTCGTTTCAACACCGTTTTTTTGTAAGAAACCCTAACCCTAATTTGTTTTAGGAATCCAAATAGAGAAACCGGTGAAATAACTAACCTATTTCAATGTTTAGGTAGACGTTGTGCCGTAGACAAAGACGTGGTTAGAGCTGGGCAACGGTCCGGATCGGATCAGATTTGGCTTAACCAGGTCCGATCCAAAATTCCACTAGTCTGACCCGAACTTGATCCGATCCGAAATTACACTAGTCTGACCCGAACTTGATCCGATCCGAGACCGAGTCCGAGTCACCTGACTCAAACCGATCCGAAGCTTCATTGACTTGACCCGAACCGAGTCCGACCCGGTAAGGGAAACCGAGTCGGATCGAGTTGGGTATGATTCGGATCGTTTGATATGGTGTGGTCTACTTTAGTCTTCAATATATCGTATTTTTGTGTTCAACGCCTAAAATGATACGTCAAAATGGATGAACGACTTAGATAAAACATATACATCAAGGTGGGCCCCACATGACTATGAAAGAAGTGGCAGTTTCTTTGGTCATACTTATGTTGACGTTCACCGCAGTGACTTTTTTCCCACGTGATTTGCTGTATTGAGGTTAGCAAGTTTGATGGGTTTGATGGTGGGGTATGTGTTATATCCAAACCATCCATTCATTTGGCGAGCTAGTCTTAAGGCTTGAGACTAAAAATAAGACAAATCTAACTATCACGTGGACCACACAAATTGTTTAACGGTGAAAATCATTCTCTGCTGCTATTTGTGGTGTGGTCCAGATGATCTTTGGATATTATTCATTTTTTAGACAATACTTTATAATGGTCTCTCAAAATATATGAATGGTGTAGATATAATAAATACATCACTATGGGGCCCATGTAACTTTGATATCCTTTGAACCGTTTGTACAACTCGGGGCTCGATGAGCATCAGTGCTCGTCTTGGCACGACACGTACCTACAGCTAGCCCATAGAGCCAGCTACATAACTGATAGCTGTGTTCGGTACACCAGTAAATCCATTTGTTATGTACACCCTAAACTCTGTTGGAGCCCACCTTGAATGCATGTGATTTATCCACGTCGTCCATTCGTTTTTGCAGATCATTTTAATGGTTGAACTCAAAATTGATGCATATTCAAAGCTCAAGCGGACCATACCATAGGAAAAAGTAGGAGGATTAATAAGAACTACTTCGGATCGGGTAGGATCGGATTGGTCCGGATCCATTCGGATCGGGTTTTCGGGTCAGGTCGGGTCGGATCAGGGCCAATCCGAACTCGACCCAAAAAGATTCGGATCTAGATGGGGCTACCCAATTCGCACCAATTCATACCGTCGGTTCAGTTCTGATCGGGTCGGATCGGGTCTGATTGGGTCGGATCCATCGGATCAGGTCCGTTTTACCCAGCTCTAGACGTGATGTACGAACCGAGTTCGTAATGAGCTTACCGATGAAATGTGCATACTATAAACGTTTAGGTTATGGTTTTTAAGGCTTTCAATGTCAGCAATGATTTATGTCTGACTTGATTGCTGTCATATGATCTTAGTTACGACTTTTTCGATATATCATATATGTGTAAACTAGGGTGTATAATAAATGCATTCCATGTGTTTGTTGAAATGTTTGAATGAATAGGAAATTATGATTTATGCTTACCATGACTATTAATCTAGAATTCATGTTTGTTGTACGTATGACAATTCCTTTGCCATAATATATGTTATAACTAATTTATTACATGTATGTTGAAATATGTATTCTAAGTGTTGGATAAAATGTCTGAATGAGAAACTGTTTGTTGAAATGTATTTAATGAGGGGGTTGAGATAGGATTCTCAATTACCTTATCTATAGTTACAGTTTCCTTCATGTAACCTATTTTGCTACTACGTGATTTATGAATGAAACGCCTATGTATGATAACATGTGTAATATGGTTGTTAAAATGCCAGAATGAGAATTGTATTTGAATTGATTGTTAAATATTGTTTTGACTATCACATATGAATGCCTATTGTATTTGAGTATGATTGGGACTAATACTTAGTCCAGGCAATCGGTAATAGTTTTCGATCAAGTGGCCGAACTAGTTTCGCCACAACAGATACATTCGATGAATTCGAGTCGTACGGTAATTATTGGTAGTGGTTATGCCACGATGAGTGCGTATGCGCTCCATGTCGATTAATTTAGCGTGCGCTCGTACCAATCGAACTTGTCAAATAACCCGATTGGCCTAGTGTGTGTTTACCATGTACGGACGTTACTGCTTGAATCTAAGATACCACTTACCAATGTAAAGACCGTTGAACCTTGGTACCACGATTCGCTAAGACTCATGAGCTGGGCATGGTGGTATGGGACACCGTGGTCGAGCTGTCGGCCTACGCTGGGGTGATGAGCCTCCCCGTAGTGACCAGTGAGCAACCCAAACTCGTGAGCTGAATACGGTGGTATAGGACACTGTATTCAAGCCGTCGGCTTACGATCAGGTGACGAGCCTCTTGTAGTGACCTCGAGTATAAAATAGGCATACGCGGATGGTGACAAGCCTCCCGTAGTGACCTCGAGTGTAAACTCGTGAACTTGCCTATCCACTGCTTTTAAATTAGGGGTGATGTTGCCATATAACTTGCCTATCGTATGTGATTAACTAGGATTGATGACCCTAGATGGATCATTGTTTGGGTAAATGATATAAAGGGAGGTACCTTAGCTTCCTGAATCTGTTGTATGAATAAGCCTAATTAAGAACTCGGCTAACACGTGCATGCATCGCACTGCATGTGCTTTGGCGATGAAGGCACAGTGGGAGTAGCATGTGCGACCGTGAGATGGTGTCGCTAAGGGAGTGCAAGCGAGGGCATGCATCATTACCACATATCATCCTTACATTAACCAGAGTAGTTAGGGAATGTTTGATACATTGCTTTATCATTACTGCTTGACTGAATTGATAACGTATTAACATTTACCTTATAGTACCACTGAGTTGATCACTCACTCTCACTCTGTGACGGTGTTTTAAAACACCAACCAGACTCTGTTGTAGATGTAGGTGGCGACGATGTCTACGCTGCTGATTGAGATTTCATAGACGAAGAGGAAGAATTCTCCTACGTTTAGCTATCAGGTGGGTCTATATAGACCATGTATTGATCAAAGGGATTGCAGGGACTATAAGGATCAGTTGGACATTTACATTTTTGTATTTTGTAAATTTTGGATCAACACATGTATATATTCAGCCTGGTAACATACTCATACTCTGGGGATTGAGAAATACTTCTATACATTATATACCTATCTCAGTCTTCCACTTGCTTAACTTAATTATCTCTAGAGTATGATATGTTGTTTTAGTATAATCTCACTCATGTTTAATGTACTAATATGGACAATATTTAAACATAATTATCTATGTTGCATAAGTGATGCGTTGGAACTAGGGAGTTGAGCTTCTGCTCGACCCCCGATTTTTAGGGTGTTACATGTAGTATAGTAACACATGTTCTACACTACAGAAGATGGACTACAGAAATTGGCACATGTAGCACACCTAAGGCGCTTTGTACATATGGGGCCAAGTGATGATGGGTGGTGGCATAGTGGCACCATGTGATGCAACGACGGATATATAGCAATGGAAAGTTCACACATGCGGCACATTTAAGGCACTTTGTATACGTAGGGCCCAAGTGAAGATGGATGGGGGCACATATGATGCATTGGCATATGTAGCATAATGGCATGTATGTGATACAATAGAAGATAATAGACAATGAAACATTCACACATGTAACATGTCAAATGATTAGAGATTGCTGTTGGTGCGTGCATCTAACTCTCGAAAAATTCATTTCCTTTTTTTTGTTTTTTTTTTTTGAAATTTTACACACGCACACACACCACCGGGTGTTGAAACTCCTGAGAGTCTACCACCTGAGCAAGAGTAAGGATCCAATTTTCCTTTGATTGTAGGAGAATGACTCCTCATGGGAAATGTGGGAAAATAAAATTGTTACTTTTTCAACCAAAAAAAAAAGAGTAAATAAATTCTGGCCCCAACAATAAAAAATAATTTCTTGGTATCTTTGTTCCCTTTCCATAATCCAAATTAACAAACCATTAGTGAATATATAACACGTATACTACTTGTGACTTCGTGTAATGGGTCGTATGTTATATATATATTCAAAAATACAAAGAAAATAAACTGAAAAAACAAAAGCAAATTGCATGGGGGTTTTGTCTTTAACGAAACTTATAGTCCTATATTGGATAAAATGTGGTGTTATAAATGAGTTCATAAATCTTTGTTCTTCATAAAGTCTCGTGAAAATGTGCTAAGTTATGCTTAACCATGTATGTACGCTCAAGCACAACCTGGTGAGGAAATTTGGCTGATAAACCTTTAACCAGGCATGTGCCTCCTTGAGTTGAGTTTTGATGAAAATGGTTTTGCCTAGATTTACAGCTTTCTTTGTTATCCCTTTGATTTTATCATGACCGTAATGTGGCCCACTTAGGCTGTTTCCATCATGTGAAACATACATCACAACTAGTGAACGTATCTCAATACGATTTCTTACTCAATGGGTCTTCTCCTAATAAAATTTTCTAATTGAGTATTATAAAAAGGGAAATAAGGTTTGGATACGGTAGGCAGCAAAATCCTCTTTGTTATTGTGCTATCGCCCTCTTAATTGATATTATGTTTTTGACTATTCGTTTTTCGTTTTAGGCACAAGAAAGGCCGTTGTTTCTGTTGTGGTGGTGTGGTGTTAAAATTCTCGCAGCCAAATGCATGCTATGAACATCCATTTGTTGAGGCATACATGGTAGGAGAGAGCAGTACTTCAACAATCTTCTGAACCAGTTCGCCATACCAAGGGGTGTAAACTATCTCAAATCGTATGCGCCTCAACCCAGCAACAAATCAAAATTATCATCAATTGTTATATTACATTTCTCTCCGATCTTCTTAACAAGTGAGAAATTTCATTAATCCTCTTGTATTCTATTCATATTTTCCTGTTTCCATAGTTTCATTACCAACATCCTATCCTGCTAGTTGGTATCCCATTGCTCTTATTTATCAAAGAAAATGTGTTATACTCTATCAAAGGTGATATTTGAAATACAAACGCTAAAAATTTACACTAGCGTTTAGACCGTCCAAATCATTGATCCAAAAGTAGATGGATAGTAAAGGAAATAATACACCTATTTGATTACCATTTGATTTATGGATTTAAAAAAATAAAAATAAAAAATATTAAAAAAAAAAAAAAACAGTTTGTATATTAAGGTGAATGTCAATTCATCAAAGTCATAAATTTTCAATCTAAATGACTCTGTGTGATGAGTTATTTACAATGGTCTCCCAATTTGGGAGGTTGAAATTAGTTTGTGTATGTTAAAGGTAAAAATTTTGAGCACCTACACATGAACCATATCAGCCTAAATTGTGAAGGGTTATCATCAGGTCAGGCTCCCGAGCTAAAGAATACGTACATCAAGGTAGGCCACACAGTAAGGGAAACGGATTGGCTACTCCCCGCCACTAACCTGGTGGCTGGTGGTCGGTTGTCTGTGGGCCCCACCATGATTTATTTGTTTCATCCATGCCATTCATCCATTTTTACAGATCATTTTAGGGCTTGATCTAAAACATGAGAGGGATATAAATCTCAGGTGGACCACACCACAGGAAAACAATAGTGATTGGATATCTATCATTAAAATCCTCCTAAGGCCCACTGTACAGTTTATTTGACATCCAATATGTTGATTAGGTCATAAAGACCTAGATGGGGGTTAAAAAACCAATATCAGCTCGATCCAAAAATTTTATGGGCCCCGAAAAGTTTTTAATGGTCGACACTCATTCAACACTGTTTCCTGTAATGTGGTCCACTTGAGATTTGTATATACCTCATTTTTGTTCCCATACCATAAAATAATCTAGAAAAATAGATGGACGTCATGGATGAAACAAATACATCATGGTGGGCCCACAGAGTATTGACCACCAGCCTAGTAGCCAATCCGGTTCCGTCCAACCATAGCAGCTAACGAGACCGGCGTACCTTTTGTTTTTTGGTTTTTCCTCTCCCTTCAACGACAAGGGGAGAACTGATCGCGGACAGGCAAGGTACCGTAACTGATGGCACGGAAACATCTTTTCAGTAAAACATCCCACTTGTGTAGAGCACAAACACCAAGAAAACGGTGGGTCCCACTAAGACTATTTACTGACGGAAAAATCAGACCTCTCTCCTACTGTGGGGATTAATGGAAAACAGAGTCTCACTCAACATACAGATGTGGCCATTTTATTTTATTTTATTTTATTTTTATTTTTTTTACATATACCCTCACACCCATATGGAGTACGTTAGTACTTTGAACCAGTGACCTCATTGTTCAAACCTACAATGTCTACTTACAGAAGAATGAGTAAGGATCCTACAGATGTGAGCCACTTATTGAATGGAACAACCTGGTTTTCAAGATTGGTGATCTTTACAGTGGGACATGTCATTTTCTTGGTACTGATTAACTTTAAAAGTAGTATATAAAGGCATAGGAGAAAAGATCACCGAAAGCCACGTATGGGTCTGAAACATCTTTTCAGTAAACATACAACTCTACTGATGCAGTAGCCAAGGAGTCCAACTGTTTATCATTTTTTTAGGTCATTTTAAGACATGAGTCCAAATTTGAAGCAGATCTAAATATCAGGTGAAATACACTATAAAAAATAATAGTTATTAAATGCCCTCCATTAACTTGATTTTTAAGATGAGTGATCTTTGAAGTGGGGCTTATGAGATTATCTATAGGAACCCATCATGATGGGTGTTTTATTCATGCTTCTATTCATTTTTTTGATCATTTAGAGTGTTGTGTTAAAAAATGAGGTAGATCCAAATATCATGTGCACTACGTCATAAGGAATAGGGGTGGTTGAACGCACACTATTAAGAACTTCTTAATAGCTACAAAAGTTAGAGCTGGATAGAATCCAACCTGATCTGACGGATTCGACCTGATCCGATCCAATCCAAAGGCTAGGATCGGGTTGGATCGAGTACGCCCACTCAGATCCGACCGTACATCGAGTCGAGTTCGGATCAGTGGCCAATTCAGACCGATCCGATCTGTGCAATGTTCATTCAACACTGTTGCCTGTAATGTTGCCCACTTGAGATTGGGATATACCTCATTTTTTTAATACCATAAAATGATCTAGAAAAATAGATGGACGACATAGATGAAATAAATACATCATGGTGGGGTCCACAAACCAGCCGGGGGAGTAGCCAATCTGTCTCCTCTCAGGTGTATTGACGTTATAGAACCATCAAGTGCCTCGAGACTCCTGAGTCCTGACACCTGTATTGACATGATGTAGGAAGCAGAATGGCAGGTGTACCACCCACCAGCTATTATAGACGTCAGCAAGTTCTGTGGGTCCCATCATGAGGTATGTGTTATATCCAAGCCATCCATCCATTTGGCGGGCTCGTCTTAGGATTTGAGCCAAAAAATAAGATAGATCTAAAGATCAAGTAGACCACACTGCAATAAGCAATGGGGGGTTGAACGTCTACCATTGAAACTCTTTTACGAGTCACAAAAGTTTTGGATCAATATGAAATTTATTTTTCTTTTTCATCCATGTAGTTGTGACCTTATTAACAGATTGGATGGAAAATAAACGTTATGGTGGGCCCTACAAATTTTTAACGATGAAAATCATATTTAAAAAAAAAAATTTAAAAAAATTAATTTAAGCAGAAGACTCAATTCGAACCGTACCCAACCTGATTCGACTCAGTTTTCCTGACCGAGTCAAACTCGATTTGCATCAGGCCAACAATGCAATGGAACGGATCGAGCCAGATAACCCGAACTTGATCCCGGATCGAATTGAGTTCTAGTCAGTTCATTGAAAATTTCATGAGTCGAGTTGGACCCAATCCAGTCCAACTCGACTCGATGCCCACCTCTAACAAAAGTTTTATATAGAGCTGATATTTGTATTTTCCCTTCAACCATGCATGTGTGACCTAATCAACAAGTTGTATGGCTAATAAAAATTACATTGGGCCCACTGCTAAGTTTTTAATGGTGGGAGTTTAACTACGGATGTCTTCTTTTGGTGTGGTCCACTGGAGATATGGATCAGTCTCATTTTTTTAAATTAGGCTCTAAAATGATTTAAAAAAAATAGATAGATGTGGCATGGATAAAACACATACATCATGGTCTATAAAACACTACCCTACTAGCCGCTCGAGTAGGCAATCAGCATCCTCTCAAAAACGGTAGGTCCACTAAGACCATTTCCTGACACAAAAATCAGACGGCTTCCAAACCGTCGAGATCAATGGACCACCTACAGTCTGAGTCAGCATACAGATGTAGCCCACTTATTGAACAGATCAACCTAATTTTCTAGATGGGTGATCTCCACGGTGAGGTGTATCGTTTTCATGACACTGATTAATTGTGCAAGTGGCATGATAGCAGGAAAAGTCCACATAAGTGTAGGAGAGCTGATCACCGACAGGCAACGTGCTACAACTTGTGCTAGTGAAACATCTTTTCAATAAACATCAACTTGTGTGGGCACATGAATGGCTACTATGCTATAAACAGCCAGTTGCTATGGATTTATGGATGGTGCTGTGTAGACCCCACCATGATGTGTGCATTTTATTCATGCTATGGTTGGACGGAAACGGATTGGCTACTCCCCCTGCCGACGGCCAATGGCTTGTGGTCAATACTCTATGCGCCCACCAAGATGTATGTGTTTCATCCATGCCTTCCATATTTTTTTAAGATCATTTTATGGCATGAGACCAAAAATGATGTGTATTCCGATCTCAAATGGACCACATTACAAGAAATAGTGTTGAATGAACATAGACCATTAAAAACTTTTTAGGGGCATAAGTTTTTTTTTTTTTTTTTTCCCTTCATCTAGGTCTGTATGACCTAATCAACCGATTGGATGTCAAATAAACAGTACAGTGGGCCTTAGGAGGATTTTAATGGTGGACATCCAATCACTATTGTTTTACTATGGTGTGATCCACCTGAGATTTATATCCCTATCATTTTTTGGATCAAGCCATAAAATGATCTGTAAAAATGGATGAACGGCATGGATGAAACACATACATCATGGTGTGGCCCACAGAACACCAACCACCAGCCACCGGGCTAGTGGCAGGGGGAGTAGCCAATCAATTCCCCTGAAATGATACGAAAAAAATGAATGGACGGTGTGGATAAGACCCATACATCACGGTAAACACTCAAAGTTCCTGCTCGTTTCCAGCTGGAGACTGGCGGGGTAGGATGCAATCCGCATCCCGAGTAGCGACCTCGCTACTGGCACGTCAGTACGCAATCCGGGTCCCTTGTGTTGGGTACAAGTACCGTAAAAATGGTAAGTCCCGCGAATACCATTTCCTGACACAAAAATAAGATCGCTCTCTTCATCAGGTGGCTCAGACCGTTGAGATCAATGGACCACACACAGTGTCACTCAGCATAGAGATGTTGCCTACTTATTGAACAAACAACAACCTGATTTGATGGAAAGGGAGTGCCTTACGATCTGGGCTATAAGTAGAGTCTTGGCCCTTAATGGTGTAACACGTTTTGGGGTGAGCCGTTGGGCGAGCCTCGAGAACAAAATCGTGCGCCATCGGACAAAACGGACAATATTACACTGTTGGGGCCGGGCTGTTACATATTTATACCTGTGGGTTGGACGATCCAAGTCCGTTAATCTCAGCATGATTCGCTCAATCAGCAAGATATTGTGATCGTGGAGATATTATCTGTTGAGATGTGGAGCCACATGTGGGGGCTGGTCGACCGGTCGTGGCCCATGCTCGACCGGTCGAGTGCCCCACTCCACCAGTCGAGAACAGTCGTGGACTGGCTCAACTCAAAGTCAGCAAGCATCAGTTTTTGGGTTCCGAGGTGCTCAACCGATTGTGGCTCATGCTCGACCGGTAGAGAGGCCCACTCGACCAGTCGTGAACTGGCTCGACTCAAAGTCCAACGAGCATCATGTAACGTCTCGGAAAAATCCATACAAAGACCTGAGTACCACCTCAGGCAGAAATCACCCAGGACCGAAACCTTTAGAAATTAGACGATGATTAACTAAGTGTTAAACTATATTACCTGTGAAATTAGCACTAATCGCTTTAAATATGATCTGTAAGACCCAAAACGAGTAGAACAGTTAACGCTACATTACCCTATAATCTAGGATCAATCTCAAAATCCAGTTGCTCTCGGGAGCATTACGAAACTTCGTATTTGACCTGGACCGCGCGTCGAAAGTCCGATTACTACGAAACTATACCGTTATGACCACCTTACTGGGCTTGACAATCATTTAGGAAATCAAGTCCTGACTGTGTCCAGAAACGTACAACTTGAGCCTGGATCGAAGTGTGTGAGAAACGCGAATATCTTTAGGAAACGTGCTCAGATTTAAGTGAATTGAGTCGTTCACTTACAGGCCAAATATAAGGATTCAGACCGTTAGAATCTGACCCAATTACACCCTCGGATCAGGAAAAATTTTCAACACATGTCAGTATACTTGTGGCCCTGATCGAGTACCGGTTACCGTTGAACTGAAACTCCTCTGCCACGGTCGATCTGTAAATCCGATCGGACTGAAAACATAGCTTGGCCTAGATCCAATGGCAGGGAGCTTAAGTTCGACCGCACGCAGAAAAGGGGCCTCTAGAAGTGCTCCGTTGGATTGAAATAACCCCCATTTGCTATAACCTAAGTATACCATGGCCTTGGGACCATTCCGGTCAGTTCTGGGCCTATATAAGGGACTAAACCCACCCCTCTCTCATTTTATATGAATTCCTAACCCTATAAGAGAAAAGAGAGAGAAAAGAGGAGGAAAGAGAGAGAAAGTAAGAGAGAGAGTTGGCACTTGCTTCTGGGATTCTTCCCTGACGCTCCACGTGCTTAACCACCACATCTGAATCACTTTTTCGGCGATTACGACTCCGTTCTTAGGTAAGAAAACCTAATCCTAATCTATTTTAGGGTTTTAAATAGTGTAAGTGATGAAATAGTTAACCTATTTCATGCTGTAGGTTGTCGTTGTGCCGTAGACAAAGACTCGGTATACAAATTGAGTTCGTTACTTGTTTATCGGCGAAAGGTGCGGACTATATACATTTAGGTTATGGTTTTCAAGACTTTCAATGTCGGTTAATGATTTATTACTGACATGGGTGTCATTTCACATGCCAAACGTGATGTTTGTTTCGCTTTACAAATACGTAGGAACTATGTCAAGTATAGTGTACTCTATGTATTTGTTGAAATAATTGAATACGTATGGTTTTTGGATTCGTGGTTGACATGATTATCTATCGTGCATATATGTTTGTTGTATATGCAACAGCTCCTTGGCGAAAGGTTTTGCCCAAATACATATTAGAACCAACATGCGTCATGTATGTTGAAGTGTGTAGCCTAAGTGTTTGTAAAAATGTTCAAATGAATATGGAACTATGATTCATGCTTGCCATGATTGTTGGTTGTTAATGCATGATTGTTGTATGCGTGGCAACTCCTTCGTGATAGGATTCGTTACTATATGTGTTTTTAACTAACTTATTACATGTATGTAATATATGTAGTCTAAGTGTTTGATAAAATGCCTGAGTGAGAAAATGCTTAATGTAATGTGCTTATGAAGAGTGTTGAGATAGGATTCTCAATCCGCTTATCTAGGGTTACAGTTTTCTTCATATAATCTATTTTACTGCTATGTGATTTACGAATTATATGTTAACATGTATTCTACGTGTTCGTTAAAATGCTAGTATGTGATCTATATTTACTTGTGATGTTACATGTTGTATTGACTATTACATTGGAGTGCTATCGATCTGGAGTGTGTTTGGGACTATGGTATAGTCCAGGCAATCAGTAATAGACTCTGATTTGGTGGCTGAGGTTGTTTCGCCACACAGGACGTGTTCGATGAATCCGAGCCGTACTTTGGTTGTTGACAGTGGTTAGGCCACACGAAGTGCTTACGCACTTCATGTCGATTAACTTGAGGTGCGCTCGTACCAGTCGAGCTCGTCAAGTAACCCGATTGACCCGATGTATGTTCACCATGTATGGACGCACTGCTTGAACCTAAGGTACCAAACTCACCAGTGAAAACCCCGTTAACCTTGGTACCTCGATCCGCTAAGACTCATGAGCCGGACATGGTGGTATGGGACACCGTGGTCGAGCTGTCGGCCTACACTGGGGCGACGAGCCTCCCCGTAGTGTCCAGTGAGCAACACAATCTCGTGAGCCGAATACGGTGGTATGAGACACTATATTCGAGCTGTCGGCATACACTAATAAGGTGACGGGCCCTTTGTAGTGACCTCGAGCATACTCTGAGCCTGTGTTGAGGCGATGGGCCTTTTCGTAGCAACAAGAGTACAAACTAGACCTACACTAATCAGGTGACGAGCCCTTTGTAGCGAGCTAGAACCGTAACATAGTATGAAATTTACTGAGACTGACGACCCTAGAATGAATCATTGTTTGGGAAATGATATAAGGGAGGTACCTTAGTTTCCCAATCCTGCTGTATGAAAAAGACTAATAAGAACTTGGTAAGCACGCTCATGCACCGCATTGCATGTGCCATTTGGCATTGGGTAGAGCACTGAGGAAGTGACTGGCATGCGCGATCGTGAGATGAAGATCGTACAGAGAGTGCAGGCGAGGGCATACATCATTTATACATACCATTTTTTGCATTAATCAGAGTACTTAGGGATATGTAATTGTATTGTTTTATTATTAATGCTTGACTGAATTGATATCATGTTAACTTTTGCTTTATAGTTCCACTGAGTTGATCACTCACTCTCACGTTATGGGACAGTGTTGTACACAACAACCAGAACCTGTCTTAGTTGTAAGTGATGGCGATGCCTATGAGGCGGAGCCGGACTTCGAGGATGACGAGGAGGCATTCTCCTACATGCAGTTTTCAGGAGGGTTCATGTGAGTCGTGTCCTGATCGACGGGGATTTCTAGGATGTTGACCAGATGACATTACACCTTTTGTATATTTTGGAAGCGTACAAGTAATTATTTAACCTGGTAACATAATCACACTTCGGAGACGTACTGCAGTTCATATATCTTAGACATGTAATACAGTCTTCCGCTTGCAATTTCACTTGTCTCTGGAGTATGATATGCTATTTTGGTATAATCACATTCATGTTTCATACACTAATATGGACAACATTTAATCATCATTATCTATGTTGTATAAATGATGCGTTGGAACTCGAGAGTTGGGCCTATGCTCGACCCCAAATTTTTAGGGCGTTACAAGTTGGTATCAGAGTATGATTTGGATTAACCTGGACCTGGGTTATGGTCACACGACGTACGCTGATGCATTTCGACGTAGGAGGGTGCGAGAGAACGTAGAAACAGGCATAGGATTCCCGGTTTCGCCAAACGGCGAAATCGACCGATATCGATCGTCGAGATCGGGTCCGTACCCCTCCGTGATCGCTTGAGACGACCCGGACCACCCCTAAACCGTTAATCGATGGGTTTAGACCACGATTTACCCATCCCAGCCTTTAATAATCGATAAATGCAAATATACATAAGCAAGGAACCCGAAATGGCCCGAAACGACCCGAAACTACTCAAAAAGGAGTCGGGGGCCAAATGGGGCATCTCCAGGTGGGCCCAGAAGGGGGCCCACATGTTTTTGGGACCCAGGGGCAGGAGGACCTCGTCCCACCGGTGACCCCTCGCCGGAATGTCCAGAGGTCGGCGAGGACCTCACCGGTTCCGCGAGGCCTCACCGCCTGGCGGGCCTGGCCGGTGCGGGCCGTGTGGGCTGACGCCCCTAGGGCGTTGTGTGGCCCACTGTTTTGTGTTGGGATGTTTTAAAACACTCTCATGGCTGCCCCTCTTCATATCCCACCCCTCCTAGCTCTCCTTTTCTCAAGAAAACCCAAAAATCTTCACTCAAATCGCCCCTCCAAGTGCTTCTCCTTCCATTTTCGTGCACCACCCATGCTACCCTTTCAAACCTCTCTCTCATAGTTGTTCACCTTCTTCATTTCCTTTCCTTTGAGCATCCAAACCCCACCTTATGTCTCAAATCCGAGGGAACCCAATAAACCATTCCATTTCCCTATTTCCTTCCCTTTTCCATGGCCTTATTCGAGCTTGTTACGGCCATATTCTTGATTTTCAGGCTTCTTTCTCTCATGGGGAAGAAGAGAGCTCCTTCGGATGAAGCCGAGCCTAGCCGCCCTACCCGTTCGAGGAAGCAAAGAGGCACCGCTCCAGGCTCAAGCATTGATCGAGAGATACGAACGAAGCGGGACCTCGATCCCCAGGCTCCTCTCCCAAGAACCTTGCTGGCTGATTTGTCCCATGGAAGATATGCGGGCCGTAGGGTCCTTTTTGAAGCACATGTGGACGAGAAACTCTTTGGAGAATACCTAGTGATGGATCACCTGGTGGAAGCCAGGTGGGGTCCCATATTTGAGGGAAAGTCTTGAGTAAATGTGGGCACTGTCCGAGCCTTCTACGCCCACATTCGAGAGCCTACGCTGGATCCCTTTCAGTTCAAGATCCCAGGGGGTAGAGATCGAGAGGCCACAATTGATGTTGGGTTGATAGCTCGGCTTATAAAAATGCCGCTTGGCGAGCTCCATGCAAGCGAGAAGAATCTGAAGAGTGCACGTGAAAGGGATCGCCGTACGCGTTTCCTTTGTAGCCGACTGGTTCATTGGCAGCCAAACAATAGTCTCCTGGCGACTAATATGACAGACGACTTCCAGCTGCTTCACTACATTTTCACGTTTAACGTCTACCCCAGGTAGAGCAATCGCAGCGAATGCACGCGTCTTATGATAGATTTCTTGTACCAAGCGGGACAAAGAGAGAAGTTGTGCATGCCTACGTATGTTCTGTGACAGATAGTTCTTATCGCACGCTCTACTAGAATGTCTGATTCACTCCCATTTGGCCGACTTATATGCAAGATTGCATGTGAGTTTGGCTACAGACTTGGGGCGAAAATGTCGGTGTCGATCCATTACATCAACGAAATTACTCTCAATCAGATGAAAATTGGGTCACGGCATCGGCAAGCCCGACTTAATGAGAGTGAGGATGAGACGGCTAGTGAGGAGTATGGAAGCGAAGAGGAAAGCAGGGAAGAGATAGAGGAGGAACTGGAAGAAGAAGAGGAGGCTCAGGACAAGGATGAGGGCACCCCTCCTACGGTACTGGAGCATGACACTGATCGGGCTGCTAGGGAAGCCCGCTTAGCTCGACTTGACTAGGGTCAGGCTGCCCTACGACAGAAGATTATTGATACCCGGGCCCTCGTGAAACACAAGTTTAAGAAGGTGACTCGCACCTTGAAGTCTATCATGTGCCGCTTGCAGGATAAGGGTGCCCCTCCTCCGTCGTCAGACTTGGATGTCTAGTCACCCATGTCGTTGCCCTGTAGCTTGTTTTGTTGCTGTTTTAAGATGTCCGTGTTTTAATGTTGATGGGTCTAGTAGTGTAGTAGGTAGAAAGTGTGTTTGTGTTTGGTAGTTTGGGCTTAACATAGCCGCATGCGTTCCTGTCATAATTCATGTCGAACTTTATTTCCTGTATTGTAACAATTTTGTTAAATGAAATGCATGTTATTTCTTTTGCTATAAGGTGTGTTGAATGCTTAAAGAATTGAGTATTGTTATGCTACATCTGACACAGGTTGCACCCTATGTTATATAGGGAATGCCACCTGAGGCCGCACGGACTACGACACCCCACACTCCTGGCGACTCGATTGACGAGGCTCCTCCCCTAAGCGATAGCCAGACGGACCCTAGTTTGGGCTCGACTCATGATACTATGTCTGATTCTCAGCCGGCTACTGGCCCCACTAATGGGCCGACACCTGTGGCACCATCTACTGCACCACCTGTGGCACCATCTGCGGCGCCACCGGCCCCTGAGCAGGCCCGTGCATCTTCTTCGACGCTGCACGTGCCTCAGATGGCTCCACCTACTGATAGGTTCGAGCAGATGATATTGCTGATGCAGCACCACCAACAACAGCAGCAACTCTTGGCCACCCTTGGGGGAGTCTTTGCCCAAGGTATGGGTGTGGCTCCACCTACACCTTTCGTACATCCTGTAAGGAATGCAGGTGCCAGTGGCTACTTTGAGCGATTCTGGCGCTTATGGCCTCCTACATTTGCGAGTACTCATAGACCCGAGGAGGCTGAGTATTGGCTTGACCAAACCTCTAAAATGCTACTGCTGCACTGCACTGAGGCAGAGCAGGTTGAGCTAGTCACCTTCATGTTTGAGAATGAGGCTAGCTTATGGTGGGATAACATTCTCCACACCGTTGCAGTCGAATATGTATGGACGTGGGAAGACTTTGAGACCCGCTTCCATGAGAAATACTATCCCATACTTATCGCCATAAGAAGGAGAGTGAGTTCCTTCACCTCTGACAGGGAGAGATGATAGTAGCGGAGTACGAGAACAGATTCACGGAGCTGGGCAGGAACGCTCCGTTGATATTGACCGATGAGCCGATGTGTATGCGGCAGTTTTCTGAGGGTCTGCGACCCGAGATCCGCTCAAAGATATGTTGTGCTAGCATACCCGGCTATGATGAGTTAGTGAGCATGTTTATGCGAGCGAAGCAGGATGGGGATATGCAGTCCCGTATGCGAGTACCTATGGCTCCTAGGCCCCGTCCTGATCTTCCGAGCAGACTATTCCTCGGCAAGAGGTCGCGCGCAGATTCACCGCCGAGGCTGATGGCTTCACCTGCCCAAGTGAGGCGACCTGATGTGTGGTGTGCCTACTGCAAGAGGCCTGGCCACACAAAGGTGAACTGCTTCACCAGGATGAGAGATAATGGCTTCTCACCACCCCAGAGGATCAACCGCCAGCTTCCCCAGGTTATATCAGCACCACCTCTACGGTTGGCACCAGCTCATCCATCATTCCGGCCACCCGCACCTCGATCTAGGCCTCCTCAATGGCCTATGGCACCACAGCCGAACCATTCACAACAGGCTCGGGTGCACTCACTTACAGCTGAGGCATCTGAGGCATCAGACGTAGCACCTGTGGCTTTCGAAGTCACTGCACAGATCCAAGATACTCTAGTTTTCTTATTGGTGGACACTGGGTCCACTATCTCCATCGTTTCATGCGCGGTAGTCAAGCGGATATCGTTGGTTACTGCTCCTATGAAGGGAGTGAGAATTACTACGGCTACAAGGACCTTTACAGATGTCACCCGGATATGTGAGGCTTAATCAGTAGATTTGGGTAGTAGGACAGTGCTTGTCGATCTGATTGTGGCCCCATTATGACACTACGACATTATTCTCGGTATGGATCGGCTCACCAAGATGAGGGCAGAGATAGATTGCGAGGCTAGGATCGTGACAACCTACGGACCTGAGGGCGCGGTCGTTACTTTTCCAGTGAAGGTGAGTTGGCCCTGTTGTGTTGGTTGTTACACTACCTTACTATAGCATGTTGACGGGCCAATGTTAGGGAATACTCCAGTAGTCCAGGAGTTTGAGTACGTGTTCAGGGCGATTCCTAGACTACCTCCCAGGCGCGAGATCGACTTTACTATCGACCTGGCGCCAGATGCGACACCCATCTCGTTACCCACATATCGCATGACTCCATGTGAGATGGAGGAGTTGAGAAAACAGATTGATGATCTGTTAGATGCGGGCTTCATACGACCCAGTGTGTCTCCTTGGGGAGCACCTGTGTTATTCGTGAAGAAGAATGATGGTTCACTGCGACTATGTGTTGATTATCGCAGGTTGAACCAGGTGACTGTGAAGAACAAGTATCCGTTGTCCGGGATAGATGATCTGTTTGATCAGTTGAAGGGGGCACGATACTTATCGAAGATTGATCTACAGTCAGGGTACCACTAGTTGCCCGCCAGGGATGAGGATGTGCAGAAGACGGCTTTCAGGACCAGTTTTGGGCACTATGAGTTCATCGTCATATCGTTCGGCCTTACGAACGCACCAGCTGTATTCATAGACCTGATGAACAAGGTGTTTCAGCTGTTTTTGTTCTGATTCGTCATCGTGTTTATAGATGACATTCTAATATACTCTAAGAGTCGGGAAGAGCACGAGGAACACCTACGAGCAGTCTTGGCTACTCTGAAGAAGAACCAATTGTTCGCACAGTACAAGAAGTGCGACTTCTGGAAAGAGGAGGTCAAGTTCCTGGGACATGTGGTGTCCAATGAAGTAATAGCTGTGGACCTTGCCAAGGTAGCCGCAGTTCAGGACTGGGAGCAGCCCGGTTCGGTCACGGAGGTGAGGAGTTTTCTTGGTCTGGCAGGGTACTGTCGTCATTTTATTAGGGACTTCTCTAAGATTGTCAGACCGCTGTCTTAGTTGACACGGAAGAATCTGAAGTTCGCCTGAAATAAGAAAGCGGAAGTAGCTTTTCAGGAGCTAAAGGACAAGCTAACATTCGCCCCTGTGCTAGTATTGCCAGAGCAAGGGGTTAAGTATACAATATACACCGATGCGTCTCGCGTTGGTCTTAGTTCCGTCCTTATGCAGAAGGACAGGGTGATTGCTTACGCCTCGAGACAGTTGAGGAAACACGAGGAGAACTACCCTACACACGACCTAGAGTTGGCAGTCGTTATCTTTGCACTGGAGATCTGGAGACATTACCTCTACAGGGAGGAGTTCGAGCTCTTTTGCGACCACAAGAGCCTCAGATACATATTCACTCAGCGAGACCTGAATATGAGACAACGACGATGGATGGAAACCTTGAAAGATTTCAAGTTCGAGGTCTCCTACCATCAGGGCAAGGCTAACCTTGTGGCTGATGCGTTGAGCCGTAGGAAGACCATAGAGTTTGCGGCTCTACTGATGGTGGTAGAATGGGGTATGGTGGAGTTTGTGTGAGACTTCGAGCAGAAGCTCACCGTGGAAAAGCCATTCGAGAGCATCGCGCACGTTCATGTGCGGCAACTTATTGATAATATGATCATTGCGGACCAAAAGGACGATGGACGATTGTCTGAGCTTCGAGAGCAGGCTAGCAACAATGAGGATGCCGAGTGAAGAGTTGGTGGGGATGGGGGCTTACGTTACTGTGGCCGCCTATGCGTCCCAAATCTTCCTGACTTGAGAAAGGAAGTTCTCGAGGCTACTCACAATTCAAGGATGGCAATGCATCCTGGCGTACGAAGATGTATCACGACATGAAAAGGTCGTACTGGTGGGACAATATGAAGGCCTACATAGCAGAGTATATATTACGTTGTCTCACGTGCCAGCAGGTCAAGGCCGAACATTGCCGACCTCCTGGACTGCTTCAGCCCACGCCCATTGCTGAATGGAAGTGTAATGCCTTGAAAATCGGGGGTCGACCATAAGCTCCACTCCCGAGTTCCAACGCATCACTTATGCAACATAGATGATGATGATTGAATGTTGTCCATATTAGTGCATTAAACATGAGTGAGATTATAACAAAAACAGCATATCATACTCCAGAGACAGTTAAATAAGCAAGCGGAAGATTGTGTTAGATATTTAAAATATATAAACTGTTATAAGTCTCCAGAGTGTGAACATGTACCAGGTTAAATATAAACATGTATACTCCAAAAATGAACAAAAAGAATATACATGGATGCTCCAAAAGTGTAAAATAACAAGTGTAATGACGTCTAATCAACATCCCTGTAACCCCGTCGATCAGAACATGGTCTACATAGATCCACCTGATAGCTGCATATAGGAGAAACCCTCCTTATCATAAAAGTCCAGCTCCGCTTCTTAAGCATCGCCATCATCTGAGACCAAAAAAGGGTCTGGTAAGTGTTTAAAACATCGTCCCATAACGTGAGAGTGTGTAACGCCCTGAAAATTGGGGGTCGAGCATAAACACAACTCCCGAGTTCCAACGCATCACTTATGCAACAAAATGAATGATGATTAAATGTTGTCTGCATTAGTGTAGTGAACATGAGTGAGATTAATCCAAAACAACATATCATACTCCAGAGACAAGTGAATTAGCAAGCGGAAGACTGTGATAGATAAATAAAATATATAAACTGTGGTGAGTCTCCAGAGTGTGATAATGTTACCAGGTTAATGAATTACAAGTACAAGTCCAATTTATAAGAAAAGTGTAAAGTCATCTAGACAACATCCCTATACCTCGTCGATCAAGACACGGCTCGCATGAAGCCGCCAGAAATACGGCATAGACAAGAAAGCATCCACATCATCGCAGAGGTCTGGCTCCGCCTCACAAGCATCGCCATCTGCAATCAGATAAAGTCTAGTGAGTGTTCGGAACACCGTCCTGTAACGTGGGAGTGAGTGATCAACTCAGTGGAACAATAAAGCATAGGTTAACATGTTATCAACTCAGTTAAGCATTAATGATAAAGCAGTGCAATCAAACAATTCTAAATACTCTTATTAATGCAAGTATGAATGCAGTCATGATGTATGCCCTCACCACACACTCCCTCACGCGACACCATCTTACATTCCCAGCATGCTTGCATTCCTTAGTGCTCCACATCTTCCAGGCACATGCAATGCGATGATGAGTATGATTACCGAGTTGTTATTAGTCCATTTCAAACAGCAGGATTGGGAAACTAAGGTACCTCCCTTGTATCATTCCCAAACAAGGATCCTGTCTAGGGTCATCACTCCTAGTTAGTCTCATACGATATTATGGTTTGAGAGGCATCGCGAATGCATCACAAGGGCTCGTCACCCATCAGCACGGATACAGATCTCACCGTATGCGGCTCAATTGCTGGCCGTCAGCTCGAATACAGGTCTCACCATACTCGGCTCAATCGCTGGCCGTCAGCTCGAATACAGGTCTCACCGTACTCAGCTCAACTCATGCTCTAGTTGCTGCGAAGGGCTCATCGTCAATCACAGACCTTAGAGTATACTCGAAGACACTACGAAGGGCTCGTCGCCCGTCAGCACGAATACAGGTCTCACCGTATTTGGCTCTCGCCGTAGGTGTCGACAGCTCGAATACAGTGTCCCATACCACCGTATTCGGCTCACGAGTCTGGTTGCTCAATGGTCACTACGGGGAGGCACGTGGCCCCAGCGTAGGCCGACAGCTCGACCACGGTGTCCCATACCACCATGCCCGGCTCATGAGTCTTAGCGGATCGAGGTACCATGGTTAACGGGATTTCACTAGTAAGTTTGGTACCCTAGGTTCAAGCAGTAATGTCCAAACATGGTGAACATACATTAGACATATCGGGTTACTTGACGAGCCTGACTAGCTCGAGCGCACAATCAACTGAACGACATGAAGTGCATAAGCACTTCGCGTGGCCTAACCACTGTCGCCCACCGAAGTACGACTCGGGTTCGTCAGACACATCTCTCGTGGCGACTGAATCCCAACCACGAATTCAGTTTCGTTGCCGATTGCCTGGACTATACAATAGCCCCAAACACAATCAATTACAGAATAGTTAAAGTAATAGTGGATCAAGATTTCGAATCATACAATCAAATATCCAATATTGTCCGCTTAGGACTGCTAGGGCTGTTGCACGCACTCGTTGCATCACTCCCCCATCACCCTTTATGGATTTATGGAATACAACTTAAACATGTGAAGTAATTAGAGCAGAATTAAATAAACAAGTAATTCAAACATATTAGCAAGCATGTTATAAAACACAATGCAAACAGGAAATCCAAACACATATGTTTCATAAAAGTGTTTAAACTAAATAACTTACATGAAGGAAATCATACACATCACTAAGGTAGTTGAGAAACCTATCTCAACATCCTTATACATTACAATTTACTAACTACTACTCATTTAGACATTTCAACAAACACTTTAAACTACATACATCAACATACATGACGTATGTTAATCACATAGGTATAAGGCCAAATCCTTTCACTAGGGAGCTGCCCCATGGATAACACGCGAGCACCCACGACGGATAGTTATGGCAAGCAGGAATCCAAGTTCCATATTCATTCAGTCATTTCCACAAACACTTGGGCCACACATTTTAACATATATAGTGTATATTGGCCGTGGCATGATTTACGGCAAATCCTTTCGTCAAAGGGGTATCGCCAATACAATAATCATATATCCATGACAATTAGTCATGACGAGCACGAATGAGAATTCTATACTCATTCAGTCATTTTCACAAACACTTAGAATACGCTCTTTTCAACATACATAGTGTACATTAGCAAAACATGTATTAGGGCGAGTACTTTCGCCAAACAAGTATTTTACACATATATAATATGTTCATACAACAAATAATCATGGAAAACACATTTCCAAAATTTATATGTATACGGTACTTTCTACAAATACCAAGAGTATGTAAAATTCCATATTCTTCATCTTTAATCGAAACGGAAAACAGACAGCACTTTGTACATGTGCAATTGCATGCAGATCATGAATCTATCATTATCTGACATTGAAAGCATTGAAAACCATAACCTATACACCTAAAGTCCGCACCTTTTGTCGTAGAATCGTAACGGATCCGATAGGTTTGCTAAGCTTTCGTATTCGGCAGTTTGGTAACCTATAGATTGAAATAGGTTAGCTATTTCATAACATACAACTATCAAAATCCCAAATCAGTTTAGGGTTAGGGTTTCTTACCTAGAAATGACGCCAGAATCATCGGGAAAGTGATTAGAAGGAAGTGGTGGAGCTTGGATATGGCAGGGGAGAACGGCAGGAAGAATCTCCCACAATTTCTCTCTCTTTTCTCTCTTTCTCTCCTAGGGTTTTCTCAAATTCGTATGGCTGAATGAAAGAGGGTTTTAAGGTCCTTATATAGCCTAAAAAGTCTCTAAAATAGACTTCAGGTCAAGGTATACTTAGGTTATAACTAAAGCGAGTCAGTTTCAGCTCAACGGAGGACTTCTAGCGGGCCCCCTTGAGCCAAAGGTCGGACTTAAGCTCACTAACACTGGATCTAGGTACCATTAAGTTTTTGTTCCAGTAAAGTTCTCAGATCACGCGTGGCGGATCAGTTTCAGTTCAACGGTCAGCTAATCTCGATCGGAGATTCCGAGTACATGGATATGTTTGGGGAAATATCCCTGATCCGAGGGTGTAATTTGGTCTGATTCTGACAGTCTGATTGCTTAATACTAATCCGCAAGCGAGAGGTGCCAGATTTCATAATTTTCTATTTTATTTTGAATTAATTTCACATTTCTCACACTCCCCAGTCCGAGCTCAAGCGAATAGCCTCGGGACACTATCTGGAGTTGATTTCCAAGGTGGTTGTCAAGCCCAGCAAGGCGGTCCTAATTCCTTAACTTCGTGTTAATCGGACTTTCGATGTGCGGTCTAGATCAGATACGGAGTTTCGAGATGCTCCCGAGAGCAACCGGGTAATGAGATTGATCCTAGATTTTAGGGTAACCTAGCGTCAATGATTCTACAAGTTTTGGGTCTTGCAGATCGTAATAAAAGTGATTGGTGATAATTTCACAGGTACTCTAGTTTAACACTGGCTAATTCTCGCCTAATTTCGAAAGGATTTAGTCCTGAGTAATTTCTGTCTGAGGTGGTACCTGAGCCTTTGTAGTTTGTATATAAAGTAATCCAAGTTATAATACTTAGCTAGTTTAAGATAGTGTCTAGGGTGAAAGTACTTAAAAAAATTGAAAGAATTAGGTGGTGAAGGGTGGGATTTGTGAAGGAAATGGGTTAAAACGCGGTTTTAGACTTTGGGATTGAGTTCTGACAAGTTAATAAGGTATTAGGATCGACCCATTGCCTAAGTACGTCTAATTCCAGGTTGGCAAAAATCCGGGATGTTACAGAGTGAGTGATCAACTCAGTGGAATCATGAAGCAAGGGTTAACATGTTATCAATTCAGTCAAGCAGTAATGATAAAGCAATACAATCAAACATCCCTAAGTACTCTGATTAATGCAAGAATGGTATGTAGTAATGATACATGCCCTCGCCTGCACTCCCTCTGCGATCTTCATCTCATGGTCGCGGCATGTCAGTTACTTCCTCAGTGCTCTACTCAATGCCAAACGGCACATGCAATGTGGTGCATGGGTGTGATTTCCAAGTTCTTATTAGTCCTTTTCATACAGCAGGATTGAGAAACTAAGGTACCTCCCTTATATTAATTCTCAAACAATGATCCATTATAGGGTCGTCAGTCCTAGTAAATCTCATCCGATAGGCAAGTTCAGGTCACTACCACCAACGCCCCACCAACTGGCAGTCTATTTTCGAAGGCTCGTCACCGACCCGACTGGGGACCACAGCCAGGGTGCGCCGGGGTAGGCCTATTTCATACTCTAGTTGCTATGGAAAGGCTCGTCGCCTTAATGCAGTCTCAAAGTAGGCTCGAGGTCACTACAAAAGGCTCGTCACCTGATCAGTGTAGGCCG
Source organism: Magnolia officinalis (assembly GCA_021015155.1). Taxonomy (NCBI): domain Eukaryota; kingdom Viridiplantae; phylum Streptophyta; class Magnoliopsida; order Magnoliales; family Magnoliaceae; genus Magnolia; species Magnolia officinalis. Next base: position 99,723,343 of record JAJHSJ010000005.1, on the reverse strand, counting down.
ACAGCTTGAATACAGTGTCCCATACCACCGTATTCGGCTCACGAGGCGGTGTTGCTCACTGGAAACTACGGGGAAGCCATTGCCTCATTCGGTGCGATTGCTCCACCTAAGATATACATTGTATCTGAATATGTGGTGGAGTAGGCGGAAGTCATGAGTCATCTTGGTCGCTGAGAGGCAATTGCCTCGCTTCCAATGAACCAGTCGGCCACAAAGAAATCGCGTGCGGCGATCTCTTTCATGCATACTCTTGAGATTCTTCTCACTAGCATGTACCTCTCCACGTTGAATTCCCATAATTCGAGCTATCACACCAACATCGACAATGGCTTCCCACCTTCCCACGGGGATAGTAAACTGTAGAGGCTTCAGCAGTGAATCTCGTATGTGGGCGTAGAAGGCTCGAACAGTGCTCTCACATGCACGTGACTTGCCTTCAAATATGAGACCCCACTCGGCGTCCAACAGGAGGTCCATCACCTGATAAAGCCCAAATAGTTTTTCGTTTACATGTGCTTCAAAGATAACTCTATGGCCTTGAAACCTACCATGTCCGACGCCCGCCGACAGAGCTCTTTCGAGATGAATTTGGGGATCGAGATCCCGCTTAATGCTAGTGCTTGCCTCGGCGCCTTTTTGCTTCATTGGACGGGTAGGGCGGCTAGGCCCAGCTTCATCCGCGGGTGCTCTCTTCTTTCCCATAAGGGAAAGGAGTGTGAAAAGGGAAAAGATGACAGCCGCTAGCTCAAAAAGAGCCATGAGAGCGAAGCAAGATTGAAGGATAAGATGGTTGGTGGATTTTGAGGTTTATGAGACACAAAGGTGGGTTTGTGTAGTCAAATGAGAAGAAATAAAGGGGATTGAAGGTAATAGGAGATGGGTTTGAGAGAATGGTGGAGGTGGGTGCAAGAAAAGGAAGAAGATGAAGTTTATGATGTATGGAGGAGAGATTTGAAAGAGAAATTGCAAGTTTGGAGGGGTTTGAAAGCTAGGGGAGGGGTGAAATGAGCAAAGGAGGGTAAAGGGACCCTAAATAGGGTGGACCCACATGTGTGTGGGAGGGTCGGCGGTGGCCTCCCCCCCGGGGTTCTGAAAATGTGCGGGGGCCACTCTGGTTCCCCCTGTATTTTGCAGTTTGGGCCCCTATGGCCGTGAAGTGTGTTTTCTTGCCCCATCTCGTACATATTCATGCCTTTTGGCGTGTTTTGAGTTGGGAATTTGCTAGGTAATTGTCTAAACCCGTCGTTTGACGACTTAAGGAGGAATTGAGATCATTTTACATGGTCTCAGTCGCGTACGGGCTATATACAACGGACACTTTTCGCCCATTGGTGGCTTGGGATCATACGACTGTTTCTACATTTCATCGCCCCCTCCTAAGTCAAAGTACATCAGTGTGCGTTGTTTTACTATAACCCAAGTCTAATTTAATCCAAATAATGCTCTGATACCAACTTGTAACGCCCCGAAAATCGGGGGTCGAGCAGAAGCTCAACTCCCGAGTTCCAACGCATCACTTATGCAACATAGATAATGATGTTTAAATGTTGTCCATATTAGTGCATTAAACATGAGTGAGATTATACTAAAACAATATATCATACTCCAGAGATATTTAAGTTAAGCAAACGGAAGACTGAGATAGGTATATAATGTATAGATGTGTTTCTCAATCCCCAGAGTATGAGTATGTTATTAGGCTGAATATATACATGTGTTGATCTAAAATTTACAAAATACAAAAATGTAAATGTCCAACTAATCCTTATAGCCCCTGTAATCCCATCGATCAGTACATGGTCTACAATAAACCCGCCTAATAGCTGAACATAGAAGAATTCTTCCTCATCGTCTATGAAATCCCAATCAGCAGCATAGACATTGTCGCCACCTGCATCTACAACAGAGTCTGGTTGGTGTTTTAAAACATCGTTCCAGAGTGGGAGCGAGTGATCAACTAAGTAGTACTATAAAGCAAAGGTTAACATGTTATCAATTCAGTCAAGCAGTAATGATAAAGCAATACATCAAATATTCTCTAACTACTCTGGTTAATGTAAGGATGATATGTAGTAATGATGCATGCCCTCGCCTGCACTCCCTCAACGACACCATCTCACGGTCGCACATGCTACTCCAACTGTGCCTTCATCGCCAAAGCACATGCAGTGCGGTGCATGCACGTGATAGCTGAGTTCTTAATTAGGCTTATTCATACAGCAGATTCGAGAAGCGAATGTACCTCCCTTTATATCATTTACCCAAACAATGATCCATCTAAGGTTGTCAATCCTAGTTAATCACATACGATAGGCAAGTTATAGGGCAACATCACTACTAATTTAAAAGCAGTGGATAGGTAAGTTCACGAGTTTACACTTGAGGTCACTACGGGAGGCTCGTCACCATCTGCGTAGGCCTATTTTATACTTGAGGTCACTACGAGAGGTTCGTCACCTAATCGTAGGCCGACAGCTCGAATACGGTGTCCCATAATACCGTATTTGACTCACGAGTTTGGGTTGCTCACTGGTCACTAAGGGGAGGCTCGTCACCCCAGCGTAGGCCGACAGCTAGACCACGGTGTCCCATACCACAATACCCAGCTCATGAGTCTTAGCGGATCGTGGTACCAAGGTTCAACGGGCTTTACATTGGTAAGTAGTACCTTAGATTCAAGCAGTAGCGTCCATACATGGTAAACACACACTAGGCTAATTGGGTTATTTGACAAGTTCGATTGGTACGAGCGCACACTAAATTAATCGATATGGAACGCAAACGCACTCATCGTAGCCTAACCACTGCCAATAATCACCGTACGACTCGGATTCATCGAACGTATCTGTTGTGGTGAAACTAGTTCGTCCACTTGATCGAAAACTATTATCAATTGCCTGGACTATGTATTAGTCTCAATCATACTCAAATACAATAGGCATTTATATGTGATAGTCAAAACAACATTTAACAATAAATTCAAATACAATTCTCATTCAGGCATTTTAACAACCATATTGCACATGTTATCATACTTAGGCGTTTCATCCATAAATCATGTAGTAGCAAGATAGGTTACATAAAGGAAACTGTAACTATAGATAAGGTAATTGAGAATCCTATCTCAACACCTTCATTAAATACATTTCAACAAGCAGTTTCTTATTCAGACATTTTAACGAACACTTAAACTACACATTTCAACATACATGTAATAAATTAGTTATAACATATATTATGGCAAATCCTTTCACAAAGGAGTTGTCATACGTACAACAAACATGAATTTTAGATTAATAGTCATGACAAGCATAAATCATAATTTCCTATTCATTCAAACATTTCAACAAACACATGAAATGCATTTAGTATACAACCTAGTTTACATATACATAATATATCGAAAAAGTCGTAACTAAGATCATATGGCAGCAATCAAGTTAGACATAAATCATTGCTAACATTGAAAGCCTTGAAAACCATAACCTATGTTTATAGTCTGTACCTTTCGTCGATACACTCGTTACGAACTCAGTTTCTACACCACATCTTTGTCTACGGCACAACGGCTACCTAAACATTGAAATAAGTTAACTATTTCACCGGTTTCTCTATTTGGATTCCTAAACCAAATTAGGGTTAAGATTTCTTACCCAAAAATGGAGTTGAAACGAGTTGAGTAGCTAGACGTAAAGGCGATTCGATGAGTGGAGTAGCAAAACAGGAGTACTGCAGCAAACCCCAAAGGTTTCCCTTCGATCCCCTCTCTTTTCTCTTCTTTTCTCTATTCTCTCTCTTAGGGTTAGAGAAATTTCGTATGGAATGAGAGAGGGGTGGGTTTAGGGCATTATATAGGCCCAAAAGTGATGTCAATGGCCCCAGGGCTATGGTATACTTAGGTTATAGCCAAAAGGCACCTGTTTCGGGCCAACGGAGCTCATCTAGAGGTTCATTGTTCGCATACGGTCTGAAGAAAATTCTCTGATAATGGATCTATGTCAGGTTAAAGTTCGATCCGATCAGATTAGTGGATCGATCGTGGAGGACCCATTTTAGTTCAACGGTCATCGTCACTCAATCAGAGTTATAAGTATACCAATGGGTTGTAGGGAAATTTCTCTGATCCAAGGGTGTAGTTGGGTCAAAATCTGACGGTCTGAAACCTTAAATTTAGCCTGCAAGCGAACGGCTCAAGTCACTTAAGTTTGAATTCATTTTCTAAAGATATTCGCATTTCTCACACACTTCGCTCCGGGCTCAAGTTGTGCGTTTCTGGATACTATTTGGACTTGATTCTCGTGATGGTTGTCAAACCCAGTAATGTGGTCATAACCTTATGGTTTCGTAGTCATTGGACTTTCGACGTGTGGTCCAGGCCCGATACAGAATTTCAATATGCTCCCGAGAGCAACTGGGTTTTGAGATTAGTCCTAAGTTTCTAAGTAATGTTGGGTTAGCGATTCTAATGGTTTTGAGTCTTGCAGTTCGTATAGAAAGTGGTTCGAGCTAATTCTCTGATTTATTTAGTTTAATACTTAATTATTTTTCATCTAATTTCGAAAGAATTCGGTCATTAGTGATTTTTGCCTGAGGTGGTACTCGGGTCTTTGTACGGATTTTTCCGAGACATTACACTACATATGCGACCAACCATCTTTTGCTTGCGCCCCACATATGCCTTTATCCATTTTTTCAGTCACTTATATGTGCCACATATAACAACATGCCACATGTGCCAATGTGCTTACATCATCTACCTTGGAGTGCTCACATGTGTCAAATGAGCTGAAGTATTGCTTGTGTCACATGTGCCACTATACGATTTCAAGCACTCATGTAAGCATGTGTGACACTGTCGCGCACTTATCGCACCACCTATATTAGGTTTTAAGTTTATATAAGAGGGCATATAATTAATTGCTTATAGGCCTATGGTTTATTGAGACTGTCTTGAATAGAGCAATCCTTTAGTGATTGCATTACATGGTATTGAATTGCATTAGATGAAATTAACACCATTATTACACACTGATTGCATGTCTAGAAATGCCAATGTATTTTCACTCTCCAATCCCACATTTGGGATAAAATTCTTTCCTTAAAAATTACTACACTGTATTAAATGAAGCCCGCATTTGGTGAACCATAGAATTGTAATCAATGGACCACATTTCACAATTGATGCATGTCATTTGTACACATATGCAACTCGAATGACATGTGTAAAAGGCACGTATGGATAGACGACGTTGATAAAACAAATGCATCAATGTGAGACCCACAAATATAGTGGATTTCAAATTTAACAAAAAATCATGCAGTATCAACCATGGCTTTGGAATACATGATAGTGAGATTAATCCAATCCTTACTGTTATTTTCAAACATTGGATGTAATTTGCATGGGACCAAATGCAATTCCATACTATACCTATTCCCATCTAATACCAAGCACCGAACCTCACTAGTCTCCTTTTCAGTTGAATATGGTTCATGGCTATATTTCCCTTCTTTACTATCAAGTCACGAATCAAGCAGTTAGGATTGTCTTGTGTAGGAGAAATAATTCATCCACTTTGGAGTGCAACTGACCAATGGATGCATTTAATGATGATTTGGTGGGCAAGCACAATATCAATTATCTTTTAAGGGGGTTCTTGACTTTTCAACATTAATTAATAGCTTAAAGTTAACTTTTTGTCACAACTAAAGTACTTTCCCAAGCATAGACTATACCACGCCCAATTCATAATCCTTCTGCAAAAGAGTCAACTGACGATGCAAGTGTAACCAACCTACTTAGAAAATATATAGCCTATTTGGAATGGGGGAATAAATGGTTTGGAACTGCATTATATGAAATTAATACCATTATTATACAATGATTGCATGTCTAGAAATACCATGGTAATTTGACTATTCAATCCCACATCAGGGATTAAATTCTTCATTTGGGAAAACATCGTATTAAGTGAAACCTGCGTTTGGAAACCATCGATTTATAATTAACAGACTAGATTTCACAATTGATGCCAATCACTTGTACGAATATGCAACATGAATGTCTCGTGTAAATGACACACATGGATGGTCGACGTGGATAAAACACATGCATCAATGTGGGGCCCACATATGTAGTGGATTTCAAAATCCACAAGAATTCCTGCAGTATCTGTTGTTGTCGAGACGGGATGACATGATACTTGAATTAATCCAATCCTTCTTGTCATGTCCAAATGTTGAATGAAATTTACACGAGACCAAATGCAATTCCACACCACTTAATACCACCTTCCAAATAGGGTCAAGAGCATACAAAAGAGTATGTGTATATATATATATATATATATATATATATATATATATATATATATATATATATATATATATACGTGACAAACTCAAGAGCATTCAACTTATAAAGTGTTTCACAAATGAAGAAGCCTCTCTTTTATATAGTCGCGATAACCTTTTACCCACCAATGTTTGGGATAAAGTTACAAGAACCCACTATTATAACAATATTTCCTACAAGTGCTATTACATGCAACTTTAGCTGCTAGATTCAACTAGAGATTTTAGAAACTTCTAAAAATTTCTACGCAAATTCTATTTTTCACTTATATGGAGCTTCCAATATATTGACTATTTTAGTAGCTTAGTCCTTCGCTTGCTGAAAATAGAAGCTATCCAAATGAAAGGAGCTTAGCATTTCGCCCATTCACAAGATAGCCGCAACCCATCCATTGATCATGCATAATGTCTCTGCAAGAGCTCAAAGGTCTTCTAGCCCATCATTTTGTATCGAGCGGGCGGTGGTAAAGTTGGGAGGTTTGGAATCTAGCATAGGCTCTCATCATAGAGTGATACGTCAACCTAAATCATCCAATGACCTTATGTTCGACGACACATGTTTTTTTATTTTTATTTATTTATTTTTGAATAAAATGTATGATCTTATAAATCTAATTAGCGGCCTTCTCATTAACAATAGAAAGTTAATGTGTGAAGAAAAAGCTATATTTGAACATGCATGTATCTAGTAGTCCCGGTTTGGATTCCTTTTTTCGTACCTGTTTTAATATTGAGTTTGATTTGGGTCTTAGATTTTTGTCCTCATTAAAAGAATTGAGCTTGGTAGGGTTCATAAACTTAGACCTAATTAATAATTAAAATCGGTTGAGTTGGGTCAAATTAAGTTGGGTGGGGACCACTTAGTTTTCATAATACTATTATATTTTAAATATATTTATTATTTTAAAAACGAAATATTTTAAAGCCATTTTGCCTGTTGACATGCATTCATATGCCAAAGTGCAAGTTTGTGATCTAATCCATCCATCAGGTGGGCCCAACAGTGTAAATGCCTTAACTTGTTCCCAACTAAACTACAAACTATATCAAAAAGTAGCAGGATGAATGAGCACGGTAAGACCTAATCCAAACTGACCCTACATGAAAAATGAATTTTTATAGAGTTAGAAATGTGCTACTATACATCTCCAATCGCGTTGCATATGTGAATGTTCTACTGTTAATCTTCTATTGTACCACACATGTTCCCACCATACCATATATGCTAATGTACCGGGTACGTCCCCATCCATCTTCACCCGACCCCTACATGTATAAAGTGCCTCAAATGTGTTGTATGTGCCAACTTTTTATTATTTATCTTATGTTGTTATGTTTCCCCAACCCCTACATGTATAAAGTGCCTCAAATGTGTTGTATGTGCTAACTTTTTATTATTTATTTTATGTTGTTATGTTGTAAATGTCCCACTAATTCAAGCTGGCCTAAGTTGCTGGCCGAACCGAGCCAGCTGGCTAATCAGACTTGAGGACTGAGCCAAGCTGAGTTCAAGAGTGAGTTAGCTACTCCCCTACCCAAGTCGAGTTGTGCCAAGCTTGACTTGGTTCAACTCGTGTAGCTCTAACGACATAATCTACTTGTCCCATCGCCTACTGGAATCCAGGACCAGTGGAGATTTTCAACCGTCCAACAAATGTCCACTAATCCGCTACTTAGATAATGTTAAATAAGCTTAATTTTTTGGTTCGTGATAACTCTACATTTAGTACTATAATCTGGACGGTTTGATGTGACTAATTGTATGCCACGTGTGCATTTTCTTTAAGTGCATGTGTATCACCCTTCCCATACGACCAGAGTATCAAAGTACTCAACTGGAGCGCGCAACGATTTAACCGGGAGAAGAGAAGACGTCCCGTTGCATGAAACGATGAGGGCATTCTCGTCATAAAGAAAAATCCGGACAGTTCCGGTAATTCCCAACAATTATCCGGGAAACGGATTGGCTACTCCCCCTGACACCAGCCCCGGAGCTGGTGGTCGGTGCTATGTGGGCCCACCATAATGTATGTGTTTCATCCATTCCGTCCATCTATTTTTGTAGATCAATTTATGGTAATAAAAAAAATGAGGTATATCCCAGTCTCAAGTGGACCACATTACAGGAAACAGTGTTTAATGAACTTCGACCGTTAAAAACTTTTTTTAGGCCATAAAAGTATTGGATCAAGTTGATCTTTGTTTTATCCCTTCATCTAGGTTTTTATGACCTAATCAACGGATTGGATGTCAAATAAACAGTACATCGGGCCTTAGGAGGATTTAAATGATGGATATCTAATCACTATTTTTTTCCTGTGGTGTGATCCACTTGAGATTTATATCCCTCCTATTTTTTTGGATAAAAACATAAAATGATATTTAAAAATGGATAAACGGAATGGATGAAACACATACATCATGGTGGATCCCACAGAGCACCGACCACCAGCTCCAGGGCTGGTGTCAGGGGGAGTAGCCAATCCGTTTCCATCATCCAGGGCATTCCCGTACCATGAAAGCCGGTGTACCACACACCAGCTATATAGCTGTAGGTAAGTGTCGTGCGAAGACGAGCACTAACGCTCCTCAAGTTTACGAACGGTTAAAAGGAGATCAAAGTTATAGGACTTTACACTGATGTATTTATTATATTTATACAGTTCATCTGAGATCATATTAGATTATTATTAAAAAAATTAAATCATATCCAAATATCACCTTAACCATACCACAAGTAGCAAAGGAGATAATAATTTTCAGAGTTAAACAATTGGTAGTACTCATCACCACTTTTATTTTCCATCCAATTTGTATGTAAGACCATAAAGAGCAAAATAAAGAAGAAAAAACAAATTTAATATTGATCCAAAACTTATGTGACCCCTAAAAAAGGGTTTCAATGGTAGAAGTTTCATCTCATATTGTTTTTTTGCAGGGTGGTCCATTTGATAGTTATATCTTACTCATTTTTCAACTCAAGCCTTAATATTAGCTCTCCAAATGGATGTACAGTTTGGATATAACACATACATCATGATCAGTTGGACAAATTTTGGTGACGTGAATAGAGTAGCTGGTGCGAGGTACGCCAGCCAATCCGCTTCCCCGTTACACCTCGCCTTTCGGACAGGGACCCGTCAGTCTCCAGCTGCGAACGGGCGGGAGCTTTGAGTAGATACGGTGATGTATGGGTCTTATCCACACCGTTCATCCATTTTTTTTTTTTTTTGTATGATTTTAATGTATAAGCCAAAAAATAGTACAGATATAAGGCTTAAGTGGACTACACAACGTGGATTAAACTCTTACCGTTGAATAGTTCTTGAGGGTCACGGAAGTTTTGGATGTACCTATATTTGTTTTTTCTCTTCGTAACTTTATGAATAGGTTAGATGACGAATAAATATTCGGTTGGGCCTTTAGAAAAGTTTCAACGGCAAGAATCATTATCACCACTGCTTACTTACTGTGGTGTGGTCCACTTGAGCTTAGATCTGCCTCTTTTGTCACTTTGCACTAAAAAATGATACGAAAAAAAAAAAAACAAAGGATGGACGGTGTGGATAAGACCTTACATTATGGTGGCCACTCAAAGCTCCTGCCCGTTCCCAGCTGGAGACGGGCGGGGGTAGGACGCAATCCGCGTCCGCTGTAACGGACGCGTTTCAGCGACCGGTTGGTGCACGGACAGCTCCAATCCCATCATTTTGCCACGTGTCTCCATAGGTTAGAAGGCCTTTTCATTTACGATAATACCGTAGAGCCAGATTACCGGTAATACGTTATAGCGTTTCTACATTACACGTGGCTTGATTATCTTTCAATCAGAACCATCCATCTATTGGGAACGATAATGGATATATGTTAATTTAATAAAATTCAAATATCGGACGATCCAATCCGTATAATTAGTGAGATTCAAATGGACGGTGAGAAAAACAGTTGATGGTAAACATATGAAAAGGAAATGTTCATGATATTTATAGTTTGATTTTGCGAAGAATACTCCATTCATAATGTTACACTAGATGGACAGTTCAGATTGATTGATAAACTGTCCACGTGTCATGCAGAGAGGTCGATCTACCATATTCCGGTTCTTACAGATGTACTATATCATTTCTCCTTTTCAATTACAAATTTGGAGAAAAAAGAGAATGATTTGAAAACAGTACCGGCAATCAATGGTCCCGCCTACTCGCAACTTCTCGGACCCAAAAAAATAATACGATCCTCGGTCCAAGGGATTTTGTCCGGCCTTCTTTTTATGAGTGGGGCCCACTTTAAAGCAATCGTATCCGTTGATGTCACGTCCAAATACCAGATTTACAATGCTGCAGAGTTTCAAAGTAAAAGATCTTATCCATTTTTATTCTAGGCGTGCTATTGTTTTGACACTGATGTTTTACAGTGAAGATATTCAGGCACGTTCTTTGAAAATGGACGGTTCGAGAAATGCCACGTGAGTCTAGATACATCATCCACGGGCGGAGGACCGGATTCCTCCTCGTGATTTCTGCTCTTTTTAATCTACCCTTTCTGTCTCGTTCTTATCTCTTCGGGAACTCTCTTCTCTCTCTCTCTCCCTCTCTCCCTCTCTCCGTTCCGTTTCATTTTATATTTTCAGATCTTTCCGTAAATAGTAAAAAGTCGACTACAGTATTTTTACCATTTCCTACACATTTTAGGGTTTGATTGAGGAGAGAGGGCAATGGCTTTTATACTGCAACTCTTCTCCTTTCCATCTCGTCGATGAAGCTTTTCATCTCTCTTTTTGCTTTTTTCAGGTGCATACCTCTCTCTCCCTCATGCGTTTTTTCTAGTTCTATGAAAGATCTGCTAGAAATTAAAAAGCAATCTCTTTCTTGCAGAGTTTAGTCTCTCTCGCTCTCTGCTTGAAATCATAGAAAAACGATATATATATCTTACAGAGTTTTTTTTTTTTTACTTCTGTCTCAAGTTCTATGAAAGATCTGCTACAATATAAAAATGATTTTTCTTGCAGAGTTTCTTTTCAGAGTTTTCTTTAACTCTCTCTCAAGTTCTATCAAAGATCTACTAGAAATAAAAAATGATTTTTTTCTTGTAGAGTTTCTTTACTCTCTCTCTCTCGCATGCCTGTTCTTTCTAAAGTTCCATGGAAGATCTCTTAAAAATTTTTAAAATGACTTTTCTTCAAAGTTTCCTCTCTCTCTCTCTCTCTCTCTCTCTCTCTCTCTCTTCTCTCTCTCCTCTCTCCTTCCTTTCTACGCTCGCTCTTTCTTAAGTAATATGAAAAATCTCGTAGAAATTTAAAAATGATTTTTCTTCGAAGTTTCTGTACTCTCGTTTGTTGCTACTGATCTGTTAGAAGTTCTCTCTCATTTTTTCCAGTCTATTGAAAGATCTGCTAGAAGCTCGTTCTCTCTTTTCTCTCTCACACACACGATTTTGCTAGTTTTATTGAAAGATCTGGTGGAAATTATAAAGAATTGTTTCTTTCGCTTACTACTTTGTCTTTGTGCTTTTATTAAATTGTTTGAGGACTGGAAAACGAGGTTTTTGTCGGCTTTTGATTGGGGAATTTCCTTTCTTCCTTCCCCCTTTCTTTAGTTTGACTTCAGCTATAAATGAGGAATCGTCTTTGGTCTGATTCTGGTATTCGATTGTGCGGGTTTTTGCAGCTCACTCCCAATTTTTTTTTTTTTAGAAGTTCTGGGACATTCTCTCGCCTAATCTGGAGCCCGGAATGTGGATTCTCAGCTAACTTCTCCAAACAAAGATACGCCTTTTTTTTTTTTTAACGTTTTCTTCTTTTCTGCAGATTTTCTTCCGTCTTTTGCTTTGTCTTGTAGCGTTGCTTGACAACGAGAGAGAGCACGCTTGTCCGTGTTCATGCGCGTGGACGTGACTGTGTACAGGCGTGCTCTCTCTCGTTGCCACTCAACTTGCTCGGCAAGGCGCTCCTCCTCAGCCTCTTCTATCTGCATGAAATGTCGGTAGGCGGAGGAGATTGGAAGGTTTGGGAATTCTCCCTTTTTTCATAGGAGGATTTCATGCTTATTATTAGTTGCAATCTTTTCATCTTCTTTATGCTCTTTTTGAATTTGGATTTTTTTTCCTTGCACTGAGAAGAAATTGATCTGTGGCAATTGTTTCTTATTCCGGTTGGATTAATTCTGGTACAAGGTTTATCAGTTTGCTGTAAGTTCTTGATTGTATGGTGGTGCGTTTGGATACACAATTGAATTGGATATCATGTTTACTCCCCACATGCGTTGTTTACATAGATGTATGCATGTGACCTTAATACATTAATGGCTTGAGACTTGATATCTAAGATACGATTATAATGCATAGAATGTTCTTTGAAAAGTCATTATGGTGTCAACAAAAGCTGAAGAAAGGTTGTGGTGATATGAGGCCTGTGAATGTGTGTCTAAGAAAGGATAATCCAGTCCAAAATTCATGAGGGTTCATTTCATAGAAGACCAGTTGATAGTTAGATTCTGTGGATGAAACGAACAAGGTGGTAAGGTGGACGACATGCAATTCAATGAGTGAATTTGGTTCTGGTGCATTGAAAGGAGTGTAGACCCTCTGTCAACGTTTGTAAAGTAAATCAGACCTATAAGTTCATTTAGCCAAGGATACGGATACGAGGTTAGTTGAGAACATGAACAAGGATAGGGACTTTGTGGTATTATAGGGGTTTCAATTTTAAATGTATTATGCAGTAAGATTTTCAGTGGAATGGGTATTACAGTTAATGACTTGTATAAATGCTAATCACTCAAGTAAAAGAAGCTGATAAAGATTGGTTGAAGGCTAATAATATTGAAAAGAAAGAATGAAAATAATCTAACAGATAATCCTATAAAAAGCAAAAGAGAAGCAAATAGGAACATTATAAAGACTTCCGCATCTTGTGATCCAAATAAAAACAGGAGGGAAGGAGTCATGTGGCTGTCTTGCAAACTATCACATTAACACAAAAAGAACAGTTCCTAAGTAGACGTTCTAGGAATAAACCTGAAGTCTCATCAAGATTTGAGTCCGTCAAGCTCTCTTGGTTGAGAAAACTCAACTGTTGTAATCTTATGCATCATAGGCCTTCACTATGTTATGATCCTCTCCTTTGTTTGTGGCAATGTTTGTAGTATTGGTAGCGGTTCATATATATATCACTGGCTGGGAACACAAAAACATGTATCGATTTCGCCTATATTATCGTTGATATCTGGAAATGTATTGCTGACTGAGGAAAGCATTGGAGGAACACTAGGAAATGGTGGAATTTCTCAACAAAACTTTAGGAGATGCTAAAATACACACGTTTGCATATTTAGTAATCAAATAATTGCAAAAAAAAGACTCAACAATAGTAAGTTTCTCTTTAATGGGAGTATAAAAGCATGTAATGCTGACCCGGGAAAACATTAGAGAAACATGGGGAAAATGGTGAAATATTACAAATTTTAATGATACTTCAAAAGATGCTAAAATATACATATTTGCATATTTAAGAATCAAACAATAGCGAAAAGACATATTTGCATATTTAAGAATCAAATAATAATTTTCCCTTTAATGAAGCCTAAAAGCATGTATCAGTCACTCAAGGAAACATTAAGGAAACATGGGAAACATGGTAGATCCATCCATTCAAGCATGCACCTGCATACATATATACAAACACATGCATGCATACACAAACACATAGATACACATACACAAACACATGCATCTATCCATCCATCCATGCATACATAAATACATCCATCCATGCATACATACATCCATCCATCCATGCATACCTATACATGCATACAAACATGTATTTCATCATACAACCATGCACCCATAAAAATTTGAAATTATTTGTTTTTTCTTTTATAAACTGATTTTTAGCAATACCGATTCATTGGCAATATTATTGAAATATCTTTGATACATTGGCAATACAAGCATCACTTGGAATTTACACAGTCAAAAATATTGGCGATACAAGAGACACTTGCAATTTGCACAGTTAAAGATATTGGCGATACATTTGCGATACTTAGCAATGTATCTCTGATACCTGAAATTTTTTATACTACTGGAGTTATCTGTATCACCGAGCTGGAGATACGAATAATATTGGGTATATTTCCATAATATCGAGGATACTCTGAACAATGGTTGGTGGCGCTGCCCCTCTTTAAGGGTGCAAATTTGTTCGGTTGGGTTGGGTAACAATTGTTCTAGGCAAAAACCAAATAAATTATTGGGTTTGGGTTTCATGCTCTTAACTCGTTACATCAATTACTGGGTAAAGTCCGAGTCAAAAAAAGCGATAGGATACTAAGCTTATCCATTTATGGAATTGGTTGGGTTTGGATCATGTTTGTGTTGGATCCAAGAATCATGATGAAATACTCATGGCCTGAACATGCACTGAAGATATCTCTAGGAATTAGGACTGGAAAAATATTAAATATGAGTTATTACAGTATAAAATAATACATTTTGTTTTAAATTATGGGAGCCATAAGGACTGTAAGCCCATACTTGTGCGTAACATATATATCAAATGGTGTTGCTAAATGGGTATTTAACGTGTCAGGTCCATTCCTAGTGAACAAACTCAACCCACTGGGGTCAGTGGCAAGTTGGTTTTGATAGGTTCTAGACCCGAACTGTTCTGGTGATTTGACCTTAACGCATTTCGAAATTCATAGTGTAAGCTTACGCAAATATCTCGGTCTTGGATTTTTTTGAAATTGAACATGATGCAATGCAGTTCAAGATCCTTGAATTAACTCAAGGTCCTCTTGGATCCCAAAAGAATGAGATAAAATGCTGCAGCTCAATAAAGATTGAGCGACATAGGTAGATGGATATTGATAAATGGAAAAATATCAAGCTTTGAACAATAAATGCAGTCATATCTAAGAATCTGCCTTAAAAATCCAATGTTTGATATTGGCATGAATGTAAACATGGGTAGTAGCCTTTATTATTAAGAATGGGTCATGCCCAATTCATTGAAATGATTATTACAATTTGATTCCATATTGCATACAAACACAACCGTAGTTTCTTACCCCTCCCAAAAAATAGGATTATTTTTGACGCCTGGTTTCATTTCATTACAAGATTGTGTAAGGGAATCTTAAGTTGAATCTTATTGAAATTGCCAAGCCATGTGTTTTCTTCTAGATGAGCAACCTACTGTTTATTATAATTCAGTTTACTCACTCTTCTCGTCATTGACAATACTGCTCTCTGGAGGTTTGTTAGCCCGCATGCATCCTCACCATGCAGACCTTTACACGCATCACATGTGCCAACCTGGCTAGTGTGTGGAATATCTGAATGGTGTGCGTCAGGTCTCCCACCGTGAAGTTCAATATGTGCAAAAACCAGTCCAGCCTACTCACTGGTGGGCCACCCCAAATGGAAAGGATGGGTGGTTTAAGAATTGCCAGTTGTCCATGTTCAACATGCATGTGTTGCCTTCATGGTCATTCTTGTGATTTTATTGTATATCATCTTTTTGTTGGGGAGCACCATATGCCTTGTTCAGATCTCTAGCATGCTTAACATTTTGGCACATGTGCAAATGTTCATGTGGAGGGGTGCGAGCGGAGCTAGCAAATCTCCTTTCTCTAATTACTTTGTGTTGAAAGCTGTAATCGATTTCTGTTGAGAAACTCTTTCTTCATTGATTGATAAATCTTTTCAACTGTCAATTATCCATGATAACTACCGAAAGAGGTGAACTGCGGTGAAATCAATGTCAATACTACCTTGGATTTCATGTTTACTCCCATACTGCGCATTGTTTAAATAGATGTATGCATGTGACCTTGGTACATTAATGGCTTGAGACTTGATATCTAATATTACATTATGATGCATAGAATGTTCTTTGAAAAGTCATTATGGTGTCAACAAAAGCTGAAGAAAGGTTGTGGTGATAAGAGGCCTGTGAATGTGTTTCTAAGAAAGGATAATCCAGTCCAAAATTCACCAAGGTTCATTTCATAGAAAACCAGTTGATAGTTAGATTGCGTGGATGAAACAAACAAGGTAAGCCGGACGACATGCAATTCAATGAGTTGATTTGGTTTTGGTGCATTGAAAGGGGTGTTGCAGCCCCTGTCAATGTTTGTAAGGAAAAGTTCAAGGAAGGGTGATCGAGGGGGACCAAGACGCGATCTTCAACGAAGTGCCGCTTTGGGTAATAACGGACTTGAACCGCTGACTCAGACCTAGAAGTTCATTTAGCCAAGGATACAGATACGAGGTTAGTTGAGAACATGAACAAGAATAGGGGTTTTGTGGTATTGTAGGAGTTTCAGTTTTAAATGCAGTATTATGCAGTAAGATATTCAATGGAATGTGTATTACAGTTAATGACTTGTACAAATACTAATCACTCGAGGAAAAGAAGCTGATAAAGATTGGTTGAAGGCTAATAATAATGAAAAGAAAGAATGAAAATAATCTAACAGATAATCCTATAAAAAGCAGAAAATAGGAGGGAAGGAGTAATAAAATAGGAATGTTATAAAGACTTCTGCATCTTGTGATCCAAGCAGAAAATAGGAGGGAAGGAGTCATGTGGCTGTCTTGCAAAATATCACATTAACACAAAAAGATCAGTTCCTAAGTAGTCGTTCTAGGATAAACCCTAAGTCTCCATTGGCATCAAGATTTGAGTGCATCAAGCTCTTTTGGTTGTGAAAACTCAACTCTTTTAAATTTTATCTTATGCATCATAGGCCTGCACTATGTTATGATCCTTGCCTTTGTTGGCGGTTGCTTCAATATAAGGATGCAAATGGGTTGGGTCGAGTTAGGTTGGGTAGGGTCACAACTCACATGTATAACCCTATATGCATGTATAATCAGGTTAAAGAATGTTCAAATAAATACACCAATTAACTAACCCATTCCAATCAAATGAATTAGGTAAATCTCAACATAAAGGTGAGGGTCATTCTGTCAGGATTATGCCCCTTAGCATAAAATCACGTAAACAGTAAAAAGGGAGAACCTACGGATATGAGGATATCCCACATATAGCATAAGTCAGTTCATGGTCAAGTTTGGATCTGATTCTACTGACTAACCATTCATTTTCTCCGTTCAAACTAGAAAGGGGATATCCAGAGAAGAACGAAAGGAGTGAAGAATGAAGGGTCGAGATTAACAAAGTATAGGTCCTTTTGTCGTCAAAAGAAAATGAGGATGATTCTTACATTTTCCTGCACCTCGAAGATCTAGAAAGAAGGGAACCTGAAATCGGGGTGGAATCCTCAACACCTAAGGGTCAATCCTGAAACCCTAATATCTTAAATAAAGAGGAATAAAAGATATGAATTTTTATTCATTCAATAATAATGAAAATAGGGTTTCTCACAACGTATATATAAGCCATGGAAAAAGTAAAAGTCTAGTAAAGCCACTAAAAATAAGAAAAATAACAAAAACACAAAAAATAAATAAAGTACAATAAAGCCCCTGAAACAAGAAAAAAGAACAAAAATGCCTAAAACTAAAACACTAGTGTGGTAGGGTGTGAAATTCGACCCATGGATCTATGATTAGGGTGCAGTCATGCCGCTCTTACACTCCTCGCGAGTCAGAAAATGGGTCCGATGGACCTAACATCCATCCACATCAACTCCTTCACTTTGGTACTCTGTCGGTGATACCTCCTCCGATACACTCTAAAGGGTGCACCACTGATGTCCGCATCAATACTCCCCTGGTAGGAAGAATTCACCACTGAGATATACCCATATAAACCTCAGGTGTACTTTCCCTAGCCAGTAGGCCGTACACCATAGTCTCCGCCTTGGTTTCTCTCTCAAACTCCTTAACATCTATGATGTGGAGAGACTTCGACTAAGGCGCCCTTTGACTCTTAAGACTGCATGGGGACGCAACATCTTTCGCTCATGTTGACGATTTTGGAGGGAGCGGGCTCAAGACAATCTTATTTCCTTCATGCTTAAATACACAATTATTTGTATGCCTGAATATTGTGACATCTTTGTCATAAAGCCATGGCCTTCCCAAGATGATATGACCAACGTTCATTGTGACCACATCACACCACAACTTGTCATTATATGGTCCAAACTCAATTGAAACAAGGCAACGCTGGGTCATAGGGAGGGATGTCGCATCCACCCAAGAAACTCTGTATGGGTTGGAGTGAGGGACTGGCTTCAACCCGATGCGACTCAAAGTAACTGGGGAAACTACATTTTCATAGCTCCTGTTATCTATGATCACTTTGCAACTCTTTTCTCCGCACTCGGCGTGTGGAAAATGGTGGTTCTGCGCCAATCTTCGCTTTCCTTTATCTGGGTTAAGGTGCACCTTACCACTTCAAGTGAGATAGTCTCCACAGTATCATCCTCGACATCACTAGCTGGGTCAAGGGAGGGGATGATGATCTCTTCATCATTCTATCATTCTGGTCACTATCAACTTTATCTGTCACTTCTTGTGTGAGGCCTTTGGAAACAAAGGCAATGTGCCCACCCTTATTTGAACACTTTGCAATGATGTGACCCATGCCAACACAGCGGTAGTACTGCTCTGGCAATTCGGGCCTAGTACTTGGTCCAGTTATATTATTACTTTGATTTCTGTTGACTGGCTTGGTACCAAGTTGAGCTCTGGGTTGCATTTCGACCTGGGGTCTCGCTCCCTGCAGAGCTACTCTCGGCATAGTAGGTCAAAAATCAATCCCCCTCACATTGGGCTGGCACACAGTGCTCCAATTCCTGCACCACCTGGTAAGCATGTTCTAGACTGGTGATCATGTGAAGCTGAAGCTCAGGTCCGAGGCCCATACGGAAAAGGGAGAGAACCACAGCAGTGTCGGCAATGTATTCCGTCGCCGTCATGGATCCTTGGCGCAAAATGTGTCATTGATCCAACGACCTCTGCATGTAAGAAAGGAGAACATACTTCTCTCGTAACAACTCTTTCATCTTAAGCCAAAAGAGAACGACCTCTACATGGAGCATGCATGCAAGTGATGATGACACGATATTTAGTTTGCACTTGAAATGACTTGGAGGTTTGGGGGTACCATGGTTTGGAAGGGAGCGGCGGCGGCACCTCGCCGGAATCCGCCAGGCCCGCCGGACTTGTAGGGAGTTGCGGCTTCACCGCCAGATGGGTGACCCCACCGCTCGGAATTTGGACAGAGTTCCAGATTTTTGGGCCGACTTCAAAAATTCATATATCCTTCAATATAAATCTGATTTAGGTGATTCAAAAGCCAGATTGAAGCATAATAAGCCTAATTTTATATAAAAATAAATAAATAATAAAATTAAAATTAAAATATAGTTAATTTTAAGATACTTTGACAACTGTCTAAAAATTATTGGTTTAAGACAATTGTTACTTCTAGAATTTTAATATTTTTTCTACAGCTCCGAATGAAATGAAATTTTGTGAGAAGACTTTAAACTTAATGATAAAACATCATAAAAATTTTAAAAATAATTCAGTTACTAAAAGTACAAGAAATGTTACAAGAATTAGAGACATTTTAGAATCATACAGAAAATCATTGGTTTTGAATAACTTGTACTTCTGATTTTTTTATAATTTTTATGGAACTTGAAATAGAATGAAATTTTGTATGACAAAGTTCAAATTAATGATGAATTACCATAAAAATTATAAAAATTATACAGTAATTAAAAGTGATAAATACATTATGAATAAAGGATGTATTGAAACTGAAAGTTTCTACAACTAAAAGTTGTTGATGGACCTGACGTATCTTTTTCATCATAGAGTTTTAGGATTTGGAGTCTAATTAGGAATTGCTTCCAAACATCCCAGGAATCATCCTGGGTGATTAAATTAAATTATTATTTTTAGTATATTTTACTATTTCAGATAATTTATAGCTTAGACGAAGTAGACTTCTTAAGTAGGGTTTGGTTTCATTGCTTAAGATTCTGTGAGTTCGTATTCAAAGCGACTTCACTAAAATATTTTGGGTTCTTATTCTCTGATGGATTCAAAGTTCATACCACTTTGAGGAGATAATGTTCTTCCCCTTTCCTTTTCCGCGGCATAACTCGCATCACCAGCACTTCAAACCTCCAGAATTCCTTAAAACTTTCGATTCTTCCTTCCCTGTTGAAATTAATAAAACCAAAGCGTGATTTGATCGTAGCTCACTGATTATAGGATCAAAATAGTAATTTTGAGAGAAACCTTAAGCTCCTGGAGACCTTTCTAGGATAGTCGTTTGATCATAGGCATCATGAGCGACTCATCACCCATTAAGTTTAACATAAATTAAATAAGAACCAACCTTAAAAAGACCTAATAGACAATCTTATAATGTTAAACTTGAAATTCTTAATAAATTCTGATATTTCTCAAATGTTTAGAATAATCGGACTACGGAATTACGGAACCATATACCTGCGAGACATTCGCGGCTTGACCCAATTCTTAATCCTTGGCGACTACCAATGGGCTCATTGCTTTGCCGAGCAGAAGACCAGGATCCATTAGGACTAGGAAGGGATACAACGAGCTTTCTATCCTGGTCAGGTAGATGATCGACGTATCAGGTCCAAGCCCACTGCAACCGTCTCTCTGTGTTAGCCGAATACTGAAAATAGAAATTTTTACTCTAGATATAGGGGAACTGTCTGTTGAGAAGTGGAGCCACATCTGGGGCCGCCCACGACCAGTCGAGGTTGCGCGGATTTCGTGTCGCAAGTCCTTTCGCAACTGGGATGCGAAAGGAGTTTCGTGGATTTCGTGTCGTAAGTCCTTTCGCAACTGGGATGCGAAAGAAGTTTCGCGGATTTCGTGTCGCAAGTCCTTTTGCAACTGGGATGCGGAAAGGGAAGTTGTCAAAACTATAAATTGGGGTCCCTAGGAATATTCTAGGTTAAGGTGAATTTTAGGAAATTATTCTGAGGTGTGGGCAAAGAATTTTCTCTGTACTTCCAAGGGAGAGGTTAGTATATTGCCTTGTAATCTTCGTTTCTCTTCATAGTGGAATTTTGCATCCGTGGTTTTTTACCCTAGTTTGGGGTTTTTCCACGTATATCTTGTCTTGTGGTTTGTTTTGGATTGCTTTGATCTATTTCTAGTTTATATTTCTTCCTGTCTATCGTTTGTGGGTGAGGCCTTAGATTGGATCTAGGCTCACTGCGTTGTTGGCGTGCTGCGCAACAACTGGTATCAGAGCTATTGGTTTAGTTCTATTGGGAGCGATGGCAGAAGATGAGAAAACTAGAATTGAGAAGTTTGATGGTTCAAACTTTGCCTTCTGGAAGATGCAGATGGAGGATTATCTGTATCAGAAGGACCTCTATATTCCTCTAGGAGGAAAAGAGAAGAAACCAGAAAAGTTGACAGATGATGAATGGTTTTTACTGGATAGGAAGGCTTTAGGAACGATCCGACTCTCTTTGTCTAAGAGCGTCGCCTTCAATATATCCAAGGTAAAAACGACAAAAGAATTAATGGAAGCCCTAGCCACCATGTATGAAAAGCCCTCAGCATCCAACAAGGTTCATCTTATGAAACAACTATTCAACATGAAGATGTCAGATGGTGGGAGCGTAGCTGAACATCTAAACGAGTTCAATACAGTCACGAGCCAGTTGGAATCCGTTGGCATTGCTTTTGAGGATGAGGTCAGGGCGTTATTGATCTTATCCAGTTTGCCAGACAGTTGGGATGGTTTGGTGATTGCTGTGAGCAATTCTTCAGGATCGACAAAGCTGAAATTTGATGATGTGGCCGGTCTAATTCTCAGCGAAGAATCTAGAAGGAAGGCATCAGAGTTTCAGGGGATTCAGGGAATGCTCTAAACGTTGAAGGAAGAGGAAGATCGCTGAACAAAGGAGGCAATAAACACGGGCGTTCTAAGTCAAGGAATAAGTCCAAGGGACCGAAAGACAAAGACGGGTGTTGGCATTGCGGCAAGAAGGGGCACATGAAACGTGATTGCAGGGCGCTCAAGAAACAAGAAGGAAGCTCTCAAGGTGGGAAAGATTCAGTGAATCTGTCTGAGGAGAGCGACACAGAGGCGTTGATCTTGTCTCTTGATGCGAGGAATGAGTCTTGGGTTATAGACTCGGGTGCTTCGTTTCATGCTACTTCGTGTAAGGAAGTTCTGCGTGATTATGTGTCAGGTGACTTTGGGAGAGTCTACCTGGGTGATGATGAGCCGTGCAATATTGTTGGAAAGGGAGATGTTCATGTAAATCAGAAAGACGGAACGGTCTTGAAATTGAAGGATGTCAGACATGTACCAAGTTTGAAACGTAATCTGATCTCAGTGGGACAGTTGACTGATACCAGTTATGTGACGACATTCACCAGTGACTCCTGGAAAATCACAAAAGGTGCCTTGGTAATATCTCGAGGCAAAAAGGAAGGTACTTTGTACGTGACTTCAGGATCGTATAGTTTACTCGCAGTCGCATCAACTGGAGTGAATGGGCAGTTATGGCATCAGAGGCTGGGACATATGAGTGAAAGGGATGAAAGTGCTATTGTCAAAAGGGAAGCTATCAGGGCTGAAGTCTATTGACTTGGAATTCTGCGAGGACTGCGTGTATGGCAAGCAGAAGAGGGTAAGCTTCAAGAAGACGGGACGCGCTCCAAAGACACATCTGTTGGAGCTTGTACACACTGATGTGTGGGGACCGGCACAGGTATTATCTCTTGGTGGCTCACGTTATTTTGTTACCTTTATTGATGATGCTAGTAGAAAACTGTGGGTCTACTTCTTAAAACATAAATCTGATGTATTTGATGTATTTAAGAAGTGGAAAGTTATGGTAGAAAATGAGACAGGTAAAACAGTAAAGTGTCTCAGATCTGACAATGGGGGAGAGTATTGTGATAAGAGGTTTGAGGAGTATTGTGCAGCAAATGGAATCAAACATCAGAAAACGATTCCAGGGACACCACAACAGAATGGTGTGGCTGAGCGCATTAACAGGACCATCCTTGAGCGCGCCAGGAGCATGAGGTTACATGCAGGGTTGCCCAAGACCTTTTGGGCAGATGCTGTGAATACTGCCGCATATCTCATCAATAGAAGTCCCTCAGCACCATTGGATGGTGGGCTACCAGAAGAAGCGTGGACTGGGAAAGAAGTGAACCTTGCACATCTCAGAGTGTTCGGTTGCACTTCATATGTTCACATTGATGCGGAGCACAGAAACAAGCTGGATGCGAAGTCCAGGAGGTGCACGTTTATAGGCTATGGGCAACATGATTTTGGCTACAGGTTCTGGGATGCAGAAAACAGAAAAATCATCAGAAGCAAGGACGTAGTCTTTAATGAAAAAGTGATGCATAAGGACAGTGTGCAGGAAAATAAGGCCGAGAAAAAGGAATTCGTAGAGTTGGAAGAGTTACCGGACATGGGTGTTACAGTGCCACAGGATGAGGCAGAGCCGCATACACCAGTTGTGAGGAGGTCTACTCGGGAGAGGAGACCCACGGTCCGATACTCACCCTCCTTACATTATCTACTACTGACAGATAATGGTGAGCCAGAGTGTTTTGAAGAGGCGTTACAGTCAGATATACGGGTTAAGTGGGAGCAGGCCATGATGATGAGATGGACTCTCTTGAGTCTAATCGTACATGGGAGCTAGTCACTCTACCCAAGGGTAAGAAAGCTCTTCATAACAAGTGGGTTTACAGACTGAAGGAAGAGCACGATGGTTCGAAACGGTACAAGGCCAGATTGGTTGTGAAAGGGTTTCAACAAAAGGCAGGTATCGATCTCACTGAAATATTTTCACCGGTAGTGAAAATGTGTACGATTCGCATGGTCTTGAGTATAGTGGCTTCAGAGGACTTACATCTAGAACAGTTAGATGTTAAGACAACCTTTCTTCATGGGGACCTTGAAGAAGAGATATATGCATCAGCCGACAGGATACGTGGCACCAGGTAATGAGAACAAGGTGTGCAGACTGAAGAAGAGTCTATATGGCCTGAAGCAGGCCCCGAGGCAGTGGTACAAGAAGTTCGATAGTTTCATGTCGGGAAACGGTTTTAGGAGATGTCATGCAGACCACTGTTGTTACTTGAAGAAGTTTGATACGTCATACATCATCCTTCTTCTGTACGTTGATGATATGCTTGTGGCTGGCTCAAGCATGGAGGACATCTCAGATCTCAAAAGACAATTGTCTAGAGAATTTGCCATGAAGGATTTAGGAGCTGCAAAACAAATCCTAGGCATGAGGATAAAGCGTGACAGGGAAAACGAGAAATTAGTTTTGTCACAGGCAGAGTACATAGCCAAGGTACTTGATCGATTCAATATGGGAGGTGCTAAGCCGGTTAGCACTCCATTAGCCAACCACTTCAAGCTATCTAAGGAGCAAGGTGTAAAGACGCAGGAGGAACATGACTACATGGCTAAAGTCCCATACGCGTCAGCTATTGGGAGTCTCATGTATGCTATGGTGAGCACGAGGCCAGACATTGCTCAAGCAGTGGGAGTTGTTAGCAGGTTCATGAACAACCCCGGGAAGGAACATTGGGAAGCTGTGAAGTGGATCCTTAGGTACTTGGTAGGTACTAAGGACGTAGGGCTGTGTTATGGTGGATCGAAAATCAAGTTACAAGGCTACGTGGATTCAGATTTGGCAGGAGATATCGACAGCAGAAGAAGCACTACGGGTTATGTTTTTACTCTGGGTAGTGCTGCAGTCAGTTGGGTCTCTCAGTTACAAAAGATAGTATCTATCAGTACGACAGAAGCAGAATATGTTGCGGCTACAGAAGCATGCAAGGAGATGGTGTGGATGCAAGGTTTTATGGAAGAGTTGGGTAAGAAGCAAGCAGATTGCAAGCTGTACAGTGACAGTCAGAGTGCAATACACTTGGCTAAGAATTCAGCCTTTCATTCAAGGACCAAGCATATTGCCATCAGATATCACTTCATACGTTCGTTACTGGAAGATGGATCGATTGCTCTGGAGAAGATTCATACAAGTGAGAATCCTGCGGATATGCTGACCAAGGTGGTCACAAGGGAGAAGCTGAAGCTCTGTTCAGCTTTGATTGGTCTTCAGGCTTGAAGACGGGGAGGTGGTGCACTCCGGATGAAGAAGACAGGTTTATGGAGATGTGTCTCCAAGTGGGAGATTGTTGAGAAGTGGAGCCACATCTGGGGCCGCCCACGACCAGTCGAGGTTGCGCGGATTTCGTGTCGCAAGTCCTTTCGCAACTGGGATGCGAAAGGAGTTTCGCGGATTTCGTGTCGCAAGTCCTTTCGCAACTGGGATGCGGAAAGGGAAGTTGCCAAAACTATAAATTGGGGTCCCTAGGAATATTCTAGGTGAAGGTGAATTTTAGGAAATTATTCTGAGGTGTGGACAAAGGATTTTCTCTGTACTTTCAAGGGAGAGGTTAGTATATTGCCTTGTAATCTTCGTTTCTCTTCATAGTGAAATTTTGCATCCGTGGTTTTTTACCCTAGTTTGGGGTTTTTCCACGTATATCTTGTCTTGTGGTTTGTTTTGGATTGCTTTGATCTATTTCTAGTTTATATTTCTTCCTGTCTATCGTTTGTGGGTGAAGCCTTAGATTGGATCTAGGCTCACTGCGTTGTTGGTGTGCTGCACAACACTGTCGTCACAATCACAAGTCCGAATCTTTTGAAAAGTTGTAGTAAACCGTTAGGGTGAAATTGTTTTTAAGAGGAGTAGACTACAATAAGCCAGGCTAGTGTAGTTAGTATGCACCAACAAAACTTAAGCGTACAAAATTAGAATATCTTTACTTATTAACATTAGGCAATTTCGGGACGAAATTATTTTTAAGGGGGGTGAATAGGGGTGTACACAAACCGGGCTAGCCCGGTTAGCTCGCTTGACCCGGCCCGAAAAAGTTCGACTCGGCCTGACCCGAAATTGAGTTCGGGTCAGGACGGGCCAATTTTCTAGGCCCGAAAGTGAGTTCAAGCCGAGTTCGGATACCTCTCAGTTCGGCCCGACTCAGTCCGAAATCCGACTCGCCCCAGCCCGACCCGACCCGGCCCGGCCCGATCCGTGTATGACTGTATTTAATTTGTATAAAATGTTTTATTTTATGCTTTGTCAAATGTATGTAAATGTCCTGACTAGTTAGATTTTTTGTGGAGTCTATAGTTCAACTATTTAAACCATTGATCGAGGGTCTTGTAATGGGACGCGGATTACCTACCAAAGCTCTTCCCATGAACTTGCTGTAAGGTTTGAAACTGACCCGAACTCAGCTCAAACTCACGCCGGGCCCGGTTCGGGCTGGAGATGTTGGCCCGGTAACCAGGCCCGGTCGGGTTCGGGCCTTGTGTGACTGTTGAAAGGGCCTGAACGGGCTGAGGACAGTTCGACTCGGCTCGACCCGTTTACACCCCTAGGGGTGAATTCTAACGTCCTGGATTTTCATTGTTTTCGATTTTCAAAAACCCTTGAAACATATATATATATATATATATATATATATATATATATATATATATATATATATATATATATATATATATATATATATAAACTTATGTTATCACTTACTGACCATTAACACTCAAATGTTATTTTATATGCAGGTTGTACCAGTAAAGAACCACACAAACCCAATTAATCTACCATATGAAGCCAGCAAATCCGCTTGATTACGTAAACCTTAAATCTAGCCTCGTGATTTGTTCATCTAAGGCCCAAATCTCGCTAACCTATCACTGACTAATCAAGACAACCGTAACTAAATAAAGACCTACTTAAAGCCAAAAAAGCTAGGGGTCGGATCTTAATTAAAAAACCAAATTAACTCAATTACTCATTTAGCTTACGAACCAACGGTTTAGGGTTTTTATGAATGAATCGTCATTTTCGTTAGTTGCGAATAGGCCACATTGTGAACTTGCTTATCCCAACCCTAATTATTATGCACAAGAAATCTCACTACCCAAGTCATTCCAGAAATGCCCTGATTATCCAAATAAGCTCTAGACCACTCGTTAATGGGCCATTAAACCCCACTAACTCGGGGCTATAGAAATATATTCGTTAGTGAGCTAGATGTCCATCGCTGGACATTGAGCTGAGATCGCGTCTTGAATCGTTCAACTTGGACTCGCAAGTCAAGTGCTTGGGTGTGTGAATACCTTATATGAAAATATGGAACTTAAGCGAAATAAGTCCATTTGTTCTTTCGCGAAGTTGTAACTTTTCGCGAAGTTATAACTTTCGGACCGTCGATTCATGGTGAAATTCGGGGTACCGATTAAAGATATTTCCCCACACATATTTGTATAGCCGCGGCTCCGATCGACCATCGGTGGCCATCGAATAGACTTCTGATCATATCCGTCGATCGGCACATCCAAATAGCGGGCCAATCATATCTATACATAGATCATCAGTAGGGCTAACTATCCTATGGTGTATATCGACATGTACACCTCATAATGGGCCATAGAAGTTAGAAAAACACTCCCCTATGGCTAGTATAGTAAAAACTCAGCCCTTAGGACCATTTACACTAAATCTGGCACTATATAAAGCCTTCATTTGGGTGCCCCCTCCTCCCATACGAATTTCAACAAGAGAAAAGGGGAGAAAGAAAGATGAAAAAGAAGAAAAGAGAGAGAGAGAGAGGAGAGAGAGAGAGAGAGAGAGAGCTTGGGGAGTGGGTGTTGGTGACTTTCACCCTCCCATCCCCTCTCTAGCCACCTTACCGCTCATGGATCATTTGTGGAGTTCTCTCGGCGGTGATTGGAGGTAAGAAATAGATCCTACTATCTAATCTAGTCTTTTGGGTTAGGCATTCTAGTTCTTATAATTGTTTGTATGATTATTTAGGCCTTGGTGGATTTTTCCTATCACCCTAAGCGTAGGACTGCTTTGAGTCGGGCGAATCATTACAAATGTATGGACCATTAGGCTTCAGTTTCCATTTTAGTTAATGATTTATTGTGGTGAATGATTTGTAAATAACTAGCATGTTCATATTTTGTGTTTGATTATAATATGTGTGATTGCTTGTCTGTGCATGCTCACATGTTTGATGAAATGCCTAAGTGATTGAATGTGTTGTTCTATCGATGCTCACATGTTTGACTAAATGCCTAAGTGAACGTACTGCTCTATTGATGCTCATATGTTTGATGAAATGCCCAAATGAATGTATCATTCCACTTATGCTCATATGTTTGATGAAACGCCTAAGTGGATGTGTCGTTGAATCCATGCTTCATATGAAATCTCGCTATGACTACATGACGAATTGCTAAGTCTATAGCGATGTTTAGGATTGCTTATAATGTTGGGACAATCGGTTGATTGCCTGAACTAAGGGGTAGCCCGACTTAGGTTGGCCACCCTAGGCTTGTTCGATCGACCTAGGTCGAACACGGACAACCGATAATAGCCGGACTACACGGGATGCTCACACCCAATGCCGATTGCACTGGAGCTCTCCAAGTCAATCGAATTAGCCTAATAGTCGATTGACCATGTGTGTTCATAATGTATGACAACACCGAATATAATCTAGGATACCCCGTTTCCATTGAATGAGTCTACTTTTAACCGTTAGTAGTACGATCCATAAGACTCATGGGTCGAGCATGGTGGTATGGGACACCGTGTCCGAGCTGTCGGCTTACGCCAGGGTGACGAGCCTCCTCGTAGTGACCAATGAGCAATCAAGAAGGTTGTGAGCCTAGCGCATTCAACTGTAATAATGTCGTGACCGCTCCGCATTTGTGTTTGGGTGATGACTCTGAAAGTGCCCTGGTTTGTCAATTAGCGTGAGAGTTGAGTCAGTAAGACAAGTTAGCCACATATGAAGATCATACAAGCATCTACCTCAACTGGATGTGTGCTCCGAACTCATCAAAAGTAAACTTAGTCTCACATCCCATGTCCTAAAACACCCAGGTATATAAATCCTTAAAAAACTTAGAACAACATAGGAATCTAAGTATGAAAATTGAGTTTGCAAACAGGAAAATTCTCTAAGTTTTCAACTTTCTTCGATGTATCGAGCTTACATCGATGACATCGAACACTTGTTTTCGATGACATCCATACAGCCTCGATGACATCGAATTGAGGTCTTTTATGTCCAACAACCAACATGATATTTGGACAATATTCTCGATGAATCGACCGAGCTTCGATGACGTCGGAATTCAAATTTCAATTACATCTAGCAAGGTTCGATGTCATCAAATATAGGCTAGTCTATGTCCATCAAGCTTCAAAGGTAAGTCAAGAATTTTGTCGATAACTCGAAACGAGCCTCGACGACATCGGAATTCAAATCCCCATGACATCAAGGGAGCTTCGATGACATCGAATTCGGACAAGTCATGTCCAGCAAGCTTAATAAGAAAATCATTTGGATATGTTCGAGAAATCGAGCTACCCTCGATGACATCGAAATTCAAATCTCGATCTTATCGAATCTAGGTCGATGACATCGATTTCGGACAAGGGAATGTCCAGCAAACTCTCAAGGAAAATCTTCTGAAAAGATCGATGTATCAAACTAGGTTTCAATGTCATCGACATTTGAAATCCGATGTCATCGAAGTAGGCTCGATGACATCGAAGCCAGCTTGTTCATGTCCACCAAGCTCCTTTGTATACATTGTCGAGGAATTGAACCTTGGTTCGATTACATCGGAGTTCAAATCCCGATGCCATTGAAGCAGGTTCGATATCATCGAGTTGCTGTCAAAAAGTTCCAGTTGTGTTTATCAGTTGAGTTCGTATCATCGAACTGACATTCGACGTCACTGAAAGTATACGTTCGATGACATCGAATCCGGTTCGATGACATCGAACTTTGTCAAAAACTGACTATTTTATTTCCGTTGGAACTTTTTAACTATATAAGGTGAGCATGTTCTTGGTTGCCAGTGAGAGAGAAAAATAGAGAGAGCTTTGGGAGTGTAAATGCATATCACCTACCCTAAGCTCGTTTTCTCATGGAAGTCCATCCTTCAATCCACCCTCATTATTGATATTCAATAGAGTGGATTGAGGAATGAACTTCCTCATTCAAGGATCATCCAGCTACTATCTTAATGACAAATCATTGAGCTGAGATACCTTGAATGCTTGAATGTTTGAAATCACTCCTTCTCTAAAATAGGAAAACATTTATTAGAGTAGGATTCCAACATAACCTTGACCCGACCCATCGCCTTTATTGGAACATTAAGTGTTGCGGATCAAGGGAGCTGAAGAATCTTCATCATCAAGGAGGAGATCTTCATCAACGTGCTTAATGGCGCTCATCTACTTATCTATAAGTCATTAGAGTCTAGAGACCCTGTTGATCATTCCTTGTGTAAGATTGGATCACAAATACATCTCACCCCTTATAAGTCCTCATAGGAGGCCTCTAATGGGAGAGTACATCTGGGTGCTGTGTGTTGACCCTTGCTCTTGTGTAGGGCATAAACTTAGGTCCTTTGTGTAAGTCCTTGACCTATGTGGCCTAAACCTAAGTTCCTTGTGTGGATCTTTGGCCTGTGTGGCCTAAAACCTCGGTTCCTTGTGAGGATCCTTGGCCTGTGTGACCTAAAACGGAGGTTCCTTGTGTGGATCATTTGCTCGTGTAGGGTATAAAACTTAGGTACTTCGTATTGACCTTTGCTCTTATGTAGGGCATAAACTTGTCTTGTGTAGGCACATTTTAGGTACCTTGTGTAGGTTGTAACGGTTTGAGGTGAACCTGATTTGAAACCTCCGTTAGTGAAATCCGGTACACTCATGGGATGAGTGCGTCCACCAGAAGTGGAGTAGGCACATAACTGAACCACTATAAACGACTATGTTTGGGATTGATTCTTGCTTGATCTTTCATTATGTTAATCTTTTACATGCAAGCTTGATAATATGAATGCTTTGATTTGAATTACATCTCACACACATTCACATTTCTCATTCATCTTAGACTATTTGTTGTATCATGCTTAATATTGAATAGTGTTGTGATTGGATCATCTACTTGGCTTGGAAGCCATTAAAGTTAAATTGGGGATATCTTGATAGTTGCACATTAGATCAAGAGTAAGGTAATAGGATTTAAAATAAGGCATAAAATTTTATAAAGTCCTATTCACCCCCTCCTAGGACATCTTGAGCTATTTCCACTTCAAATAAAGCGGTCCTCACCGCAATTTCAGACTCTTATATCATTTGTAGGTGCCCTCTACCCATCGATGGGCCGCCTAACCCTGTGCGTTCGGACTGTGTCATCCGGGTCCTTAGTGATCGGTCAGGCCAGTGTTAGCCTCACATTGATTGGAGAATTGTCGTCTAAGTGATAAACTCAAATACGGATCAAGGGACAAGTAAGGTGTAACGTCCTGAATTTTTCATTGTTTTGGATTTCCGAAAATCCTTAATTTTTTTTAATGTAATTAACTTATATTATCACTTACTGACCATTAGCACTCAATGTTAGTTTATACCCAGGTGGAACCAATAAAGAATCGCACAAGTCCGATTAATCAACCGTAGGAAGCCAACAAATCCGCCCGATCACTTGAACATCAAGTGTAACCCCATGGCATAGGGCCCAAATCTAACCGACCCGTCGCTAACTAATCAAGACAATCATAACTAAATTAAAGATCTAACCGAAGCCGAGTCAGATAAGGCCCGGATCTTGACTAATAGATCAAATCAATCCTGTTACTTCGTTAGCGTAAAACCGACGGTTTAGAGTAATCATGACCAAATCTTCACTTTCACTAGTTATAAATAGGTCACACTACGAACATAGTTAATCCAAACCCTAATCATTGCCCACGAGAAATCTCAATATGTAATTCATTTTAGAAATGCCCCGATTTTCCGAACAAGTTCTAAACCGCTCGTTGGTGGGCCACTAGTTCCAAAATTATATAATAATGTCCATCTTACTGGGCTTAACGTCCATCGCGGGAGTCGGACCTGGGTACTATTTACAACCGCTCAACTTGAGCCAAAGGACGAGTGTATGAGAAGCGCAAATACCCTAAAGGAAGAATCTGAAACTTAAGTGAATTGGGTCGTACACTCTTAAGCAAAGTTGACGATTTCGAACCGTCGGTTTACGACTAAACTTCACACGTAGAGTAAGGATATTTTCCTACTCATATCCGTATAGCCGCGGCCCCGATCGACCATCGGTGACTGTTGAACAAACTTCTAATCATATCTGTCGATCGGCGCATCCAAATGCATGTAATCCTAACATGCAAGTTCATTTGGCTCAGGATCTCTACAAATCGACCTGCGAGTTTGGCAACCATAGATCGTTTCCTAAAGTCTTCAACGATCCATAGGTGCGGAATATTATTCTTAGGTGGCCTAGCACCAATTTTAGTATGAATCTAATGATTATGAATGTTTGGGTGATGTATTTGATTAATCTAGAGAAAACCTAGGCAAGACCTTACATTTTAGATCCTAACTAACATGGAATGATCATGGTATGTTTGTAGTTCTTCAACATGATTGGGTATGAATTTGGTGAGTGCATGCTTATTTCTTACTTGATTCTTATGCAATGTTCCTTATAGCACGTATAATATATTAACCCTTGTGTATTTTTGTCCTATGAAATATATGTAATGCTTGGCCTCCTCATTAACCAACACCACACACATGCACATTTATTTCTCAATATTTTTAGTAGTAATTATAGTGAAATCTGAAATTGTGTTAGAAGTGTGAATGCATGACATTACTTGTGTTAGTTGATGAACCCTGATCGGTTGAAGTGTTATTGAATACCATCAAACCCCTGGGTTGGTCAGGAAATTGAGGTGAGAGAAGGTGGTTCCGTTGGTAGGACTATCCTGAGGCTAAACCCGTGGATTTGGGCGGGTGCGAATAGGCGACAGTAGTTGGATTACATGGGTCGCTCGTACTCGATGTCATCCGTCACATACTCCCCTGGACTCGCACGGTTTAGTCCACTTACTGACCAACCATGGTTGTTAACCATGTCTGCTCACGCCTGAATGGAACCTGGAACACCTTTCGCCCACTGAAGCCCATTGATAACCATTTGAAATTGATCCATCGTCTCGACATGGTGGAATGGGACACTGTGTCCGAGCTGTTGGCCTACGTTGGGGTGACGAGCCTCCCCGTAATGATCGCGAGCGATCTCACTTCTCAGCACTCCCCATGTGCTTGAAATCGGGGATGGGGAACCCGATGGGATCAAGGATCGTGGGGTCCTGACCTCACACGTTGGGGGGCCTTGGCCTCACAACCAGTTGAGGGCATTGACATTGTGGGGTGTACTAGTTTCCCCAATCTGTTGGTTGAATGGAACTAATTAAAAACACGGTTAACATGATCATGATTGCATCGCACTAGGTAGGTTGACGACTCGGCAGTTGAGGTCGCAATGAGGGAGTGTTGGTCATACGCGATCGTTAGACGGAGTCGCTCGAGGGAGTGTTGTTGTGAGGTCATTTATCATATCATAATACATGCATATGCATTAACAAGACTAGTTAGAGATATGTGAATGTATGTCTTTCATTAAATTCATAATATAATTGATGTTTATGTAACTTAAGACTAATAGCACCCACTGAGTTGATCACTCACTCCCACTCTGGGACGGTGTTTTCAAACACCAACCAGACCATTTAGTAGATGCAGGTGAGGCGGAGCTCGACGAGCTGAGCGAGGTGAGCAAGGATAGGGAAGAGGAGCTTCCTTGCTTATAGACTTTCGGCGGACCCTTTTAGTTTGAGTTCGGGCTACCGCACGGGCTACCGCGGGGTATGGATCAGGGCCCTAGTCGCTTGGGGTCATGTATGGGTGGGACTAGTTCCCTATTTAGATGATTTTGGATTCGTGGTTTAAATATTTTTATATTTAGTAGCAATTGATACTGCTTCATAACGTACTTATGCTTCATGTTTTGCTAAATCCTCCATCGTTTATGAGATCATCCAAATGTAATTAAAATATGAAGCCCATTAGGGCACCCATGGCACCTGGAAATTCGGGAGCCAAGTTCTTACACGGCCCCTGAAAATCTGGGGTGTTACATAAGGTGTCGCTTCGGCCGTCCCAATCTTAGTGGTTCAGTCGAGACCACGATAAAAAGAGAGTACCCTAGCTTCCCCAATATGCCGGATGAATGGAACTTAATAATTACTCGGCTAACATATGCATCAATTACATTGCATTAGATAGGATGTAGCGATTTGGCATTGGAGTCGCGTGATGAGGGAGTGTTGACATTTGTGAAATAGGCGTTGAAGTCGCCTATGAGGGAGTGTTGGATTGTGAGGTGTATGCATCATTTCATAATCTCCTTCATGCATTTAACAAGAGTATTTAGGAAGTGTTTGATTTCTTATTTTATCATTAACTGCACTAATTGGGTTAATAACATGTGTAACTTAGAACTAATGGAACCATTGAGTTAGCTACTCACTCCCACCTGGGACGGTGTTTTAAAACACCAACCAGGCATACCATTGATGCAGGTACTAGTGAGACCTTAGACAGGTAGGCTTATATCGGGTTGTGTCACCGCCGTTATGTTTTGAAGAATTGAGCGTAAACTGAAGGCTTTACACTTTAGCCGTCATGGGTATGTATATTGTGGCTTGTATAATCCCCATCTTGGGTGATCACCGCCAATGAAAATGTATTTTTGACTATTAGCCCTATTATTCTGAATGTTTCGTTATCTCTATCGCGCTTTGGATCCGCTAAATGAATTGCTTTTATCTGATTATTCGTGTGCGGAATGAATTTGAATCTGAATGAGGACACAAATGCATTTTCATTTGATTAACACTCGGGACCGGAGTCTATGTACTTGGGTGCCGATTTTCGGGGCGTTACAGTTGGTGTGAAATGAAGAGAGGATGGGGGTATTTATAGCCCATTGGGATGATTTTTTTATAATTTTAGGGATTATGAAGGGTAAATGATGATGTGGTGGCTTAAAATTGGTGGAGAGAAGGGAGATGTCAGATGACATTTTCTTATGGGTTAAGGGCTTGGTAAAACGGTAAATGGGTGGAAGTTTAGGGTATAGCAGGTCCTAGCATAGTTGACTTTTAGGAAAGCTATAGCTTGGGGCACATATTCCGAGAGGAGGTGGTAATCAAATTACCTTCGTTTACTGTTCATCTATGCAATTTAGCCAGCTGGCTCATTCGTGCCTGGAGAGCGGCTTAAGGCTTGGGTTTAAGGCTTTGGCTTGGAAACAACTTGGGTATGGCTTGGCTTAAGTAGTGGCTTGGGTATGGCTCGACTTAGATAATGGCTTGCGTTCAACTAGAGTTGGCTTAGGCTTGGAAATGGTTGAGGTTTTAGGTTTAGTTTCTAAGGATCATCTATGCTTCATCAGGTTGCTAGCCTGGGTAGGGTGTCTACAACGTGCATGACATCTTGTTGTGGCAACGGGATCTTGAGATGTCTCATGTCCTCTCTTGTTAAAGGCATTGTTGTATTCAAATGAGGACCTGAGAGTGTTGATGTCTATATTGTTGTGAACTGCGAGCCTGTCAGACCTTTAAAAGATCTTGATCCGGTCATCTTCTCTATTCTTACTCTCATGAAAGAGTAAAAAAGCAACTGGTGTAGCAAGATTAGGTGTTGATGTCAGGCTTTCTTCTTGTTTCTCTCTCTCTCTCTCTCTCTCTCTCTCTCTCTCTCTCTCTCTCTCTCTCTCTCTCTCTAACATCAGGCTTTCTAGGATAATTTACTATGATAATAAAGGAGGCATTCACATTTTAGAAAATTCTGTTCTATGAAAGAAATAGTGCATTGAGGTTGATCATCACTTCCTCAGGGAGGTGGCGGCGGCTAAACTCATTTGCAAAAACATTGCCATTAAATCCCTTCCAAGCTGTGGCATGATCAGCAGTTAGCTATGCTTCAGCTTGAGTGTTGTGATGTGCGAGGATAATTTGTAATTTGTCATATTCTCATTGATTTTTGTTATACATTTAGAAATAAGGGCATTATCATCACTTCTTACTATATTGACTTTCGTAAAGTGATTTTTTGTTTTTTTTTTTTTTCCGAAAGGTGGGAGCACACCACCTGTAATTTTATTGGTAAGGGGGAAATTTTTACAACCGTGGGAGGGGGCGTAACAACAAAACACCTATGCCTCCACAAAGCAATTCAGCTTTACAAAATACAAAACAGTTGGGATACAAAATCAAGCACTTCCATCAATCACTAAAAACCCCTGCCCTCCCAATGAAGATCCACTGCTCGCAAGGATCATGATTGCAGACCGGGGCTACATTTTGGTCTTCATTTAACAACACTGGCAACCCTGCAGTTTCGCATGACAATCCTGGAATCCACCCAGCCCCTGCTTCAATGATTTTGGCCTGGACTGTAGCAGGCCATCTGGAACAGCCCCTGTTCGTTGACTTGGTTGACAAATAAAAGTTTGCTCCTAATATCTTCCTTGTCACCTTTCCTTCTCTCTTTTTTTTCCCTACAAATCAACCACCTATAACTAGCTCTCTCTTTCTCACTATAACTACTTGCATAAAAAATAGGCAACTTCTATTTATAGGAAACTTAGGACTGGGCATAGCTACTACCTTCAACAAGGCGGGTGCCAACTTCTTTGAACATTGTTCAACTCTCACGGCCACTAGCTCGTAGTTTTCTGATCTCAGTTCATGCTTGGAAGCAGTAGTATGCGGTCCTCATAAGCAAAACTATCAACAGTACTTATAAAACCTCAAAGTTTCCAGAGCAAGTGCCTCAAATTTTCTGGCACAACTTTTTGCAGTTACATTCCAAACCAAAACAACTTACGATGTTGTGCATATAATCAACTTCCAAAGTTCTATTTCCAACAACTTTCTAAGTTACATGCACATGGTAATCCAAACATTCATGATTTGGAGCATTAAAAGAAGAATGATGCGACTCTAGACGTCCATTAATCCTCATTATGGTAATTGATACTACACCATAAACAATTGGGTTAGGACTCTAGGTAAATTGTGCCTGTCCAGGGTCTTTTGGTTAGTTTGTGAAACTTAAGAATGAATTTGTCTCGTAATATGGAAAAAAAGATTTATATTCCATGGCCTTGTTGGATGAGTCGTTATGTAAACTTTCTTTGATCCTTGAAGAGCTGATTTTGACAGATGAATTGTGAATAGATACCCATTTTGACATTGGTGCTACCTCACTTTTGGAGAATTTGATTGGACAGCACTCTTTGCCACATCTTAGCAATCAGTGATGGGGACAAAAGCAAAAAGGTTACAAAAAGATTTAGGCGATTGTAGTATCTTTACGAGTTTTCTCAGTCTCTTATTGTGTGATTGTCTCCCTTAGTATTCATATGATTCAACTCTCGTGTGATGAAGCAAATTACAAAAGAAACTTGAATGAAAAAAATTGATGGTACTTTTTTTTTTTTTTTTTCAGTGAGACAGCATTTTTACCATCCTATTGGCTTTGTAATAATAGAATTTTAGATTTTTGTAATCATAGGAGAACAATCCCTATAGCCATGTGCTTGGAAACCCAAAGTGCTTCGTGTAGCTCTGACATTTTAGCCTCTTCAACTTTCCCTTTGCTGTTGGACAAAAGTGGGGATGAGGAAGGCTGACATGGACCTTGTTCTAGCAAAAAAAATCCATCTCTCTACTGAACGAATCTTGCTTCCAACCTTTGGATCCCAAAAATGACAAACTATAATATGAAAGAAGCAACACAATCTCTATATTTAGTGGGTTAGTATTTATCTGAATCAAAGGACTGAGATTTCGTAAGGATTTCATGTTGTGGGGATGCGTTTTATGTCCCCTTTGTTGAATGTTGAGGGATTTCTATGTCATGCCTTTAATATACTAGAGAAATTTGGAGCCTTTTTGGTATGCTTTTCTGCCATTATTTGCTTTTGCTTTTGGTCTGATTATTCTTTGGATCTCTATGCCATCTCATTATCGAATTTTCCTTTCAAAGCTCTCTAATTTGTTGGATTGCTAATCAATTTTACAAGAGAAACTTGTGGAAAGTGTAGAAGCTCTTAAATGATTTGGTAGGCTCATGGTTTGAAGATGAAATGACAAGAAAAAGCATGGATGCAACTGGAATTTTCAATGAAATCCATAGATTACAAAGCAACTCAAGAATGTTCTAGAGTTGCATCATGAACTTGACTGCTGATTGGGCCGATTCTTCCTCTAATCGGCACTCTACTACGATTGTAGGAGGAAATCTGGTTACTTAGAAAAGCAAGAATCAATCCATTGTTGCTTACTCCTTCGTCAAAGCAGAATATCGTGTGATGGTTCATGCAGCTTGTGAATTACTATTGTTGAAAGCCATCCTTCAAGACAAGAGATTCATGACATGTACCTCCATTCCACTACATTGCGATAATCAAGCGGTCATAAACAGTGTGATGCAGGACACATGATTTAATGCTAGCATACAACGTAGAGATTATGAAAGAGTCCATAAAATAATTCAATTAACAAAATATGCTAACCTACCAATTAATTAAGAGTAAACAATAGAAAATAAAATCTGATTTTATCTAAATCACATGTCTACATGCTGAGAAATCACATAAATCAATTAAAACTAGGACCAATGGAAGGATAAAACTTACAATTTAGCATAAGCACATTCGACACTCAATGGACAGATTTGTAGGTTTTATGATTAGAGTTAGGAAATGGGAAAATCTGAAATTAGAAAAATTAAGGTTCATGAGAATTGGAGATTTTGGAATTAGGGTTTTTAGAAATAGAAAAAAATAGGAAATTGAAGATCTAGGGTCTAGAAGGTTGTAATGGGAAGAAAAGGAGAAAGACAAAGGAAGAAGAATAAGAATACCTTTCGAAAATGAGGAAAAGGAAATATGTACATTGGGAAATCCACCACCAAACAAGTTTGTACCCTTCCACAATTCAATTGAAAGGGAGGGTTTTTTTGAAAAAAAAAAAAAAAAAACCCATAGAAAACAATGAGAAAAATTCATTCATACAAGAGAGCTCATCTATCTCTCCCTCTTTTTTTTTTTTTTTTTTTTTAACTCAAATCTCCACTAGGGTTGGAACTCCACTTCCCTTGTGGTTTTATAATTAAAAAATTTAGAATTAAAATTTAGCATAATTACAAGTATGTCACTCACTTAAGTAAAGTGACCCATCATCCAAAATAAGAAAACTAAAACATTTATTATCAATTCCAACTATCAAATAAATCCTAATAATAACAAAAAAACATAAAGAAAGCAAGATTAGAATCCAAGGGGCCCAAATCAGGAAGATCCGATGGCCTGATGGCCTGATCGACAAGATCCAATGATTATATCAACATGAACTAGAAATCCTATGACTAAAATAGTCTCCTAAGCGGCCCACATGCATCATCCCAAAGTGGGGTCTTTTTGATACACGTCCAATGCATGTGGGGTCTTCAAAATGGCCCGGCGGACCTCATTTGGAACTCGTCTCCCATCCACAAAGAAAGTTGTGCTGATGTGGGTGGTTGTCTCCATCTCTAGTACACTCGAGTAGGTCCTTTGATGTCCCCATCACATTGCATTCAAGAGAAAATTAGCACATCAAAGTCAACTATTGCTTCATTCGAGAGAAGTTCGCTACCCAGCTTCTATAGATTCCCTTTGTTTGTTCAAAAGATCAGTTAGTAGATGTCTTCACTAAAGCCATATTAGTTGTGCATATCAAGACTATTAGTGTCAAGCTTGGCATGAATGATACCATGCACTATCTTGAGGGGGAGTGTTAATGTGCACAATTTCATGTGCTCCCATAATGCAACATATCCTATATACTCTGGCAGTGCACTGTATGTTGGGGTAGTGCCCTTGAAAACCAATGTTTCTGTTGCTCTACTACCTTTTTTATATGATTATTCATTGATCGGCCTAATTAATTATCCGACGAACATGTTTAAGATTATGGGTATGTTATCCTTAGGCACTCTGAGATTGGAAGCATTGATCTATGACCAGGGAGAGATGTGATTCATGGATCTCAGTGCTTTAGCCATGGCCATGTAAGTGCTTGGACACACTCATGTTATTAGCTTGGTCATCTTATGTAAGGGGATTGACTTGGTGTTAGGATGGATATTCTCCACCATTGGGCCAAACTTGGTGTCAGCGCCCTCGCTTGACCCCACATAAGTGTGGATGGTACCCTAGCTTTTGTGACCTTTGATCATTACATTAGCAGGATCGCTTGCAAGTAGTAGTCAGGGAGGCCCATCATGCCCAGACTAGAAGATACTTGCAATTGGACTAGCTCCATCAAATCCTTGGACTTGAGAATGTGTGGATGGAGAGATCCTGATTGGTAGAAGTCACTAAAAGCAGGTGTGGGTTCACTTAAAGGCTAAGCTAATTGAAACGTCCTGGATTTTTGCTATTTTCGATTTCCAAAAATCCTTGAAATTTTTCATTATGATTAACTTATGTTGTCACTTATTGACCATTAACACTTGATGTTAGCTTATACACGGGTAGTACCAATAAAGAACCGTAACTAAATAAAGACATGCCAAAAGCTGAGACAACTAGGGGTCAGATCTTAATTACTAAACCAAATCAATCCAGTTACTCCTTTAGCCTAAGAATCAATGGCTTAGACTGACTTTAACCAAATTGTCATTTTTGCTAATTGCGAATAGGTCACACTACAAACTTAGTTAATTCAAACCCTAATCATTGCACACAAGAAATCTAGATACCCAATTCATTCCAGAAATGCCTTGATCATCCAAACAAGCTCTAGACCACTCGTTAGTGACCCACTAAACCCGAAACTATAAAACAATGTCCGTCTCACTGGGCTTGACGCCCATCGCGGGTGGTAAACCAATATAGTTCCCAGAATTACTCAACTTGGGCCGGAATTTAAGTGCTTCAAATGCGTGAATCCCCTAGGTTGAAATCTGGAACTTAAGTGAAACTAGTCACTTTGTTTTTTCACAAAGTTGTGACTTTCAGACAGTCGATTAATGGACAAAGTCGGGGTACCGACTAAAGATATTTCTCCAAACATATCCATATAGCCGTGGCCCCGATCGATCATCGATGACGGTTGAACAGACTTATAATCATATCCGTCGATCGACGCATCCAAACGGCGAGCCGATCATATCCGTACGTAAATCATCATTATGACTAACTATCAAATGATATATATCAACCCCTACACCCCATAGTGGGCCTCAAATGTTAGAAACAACCCCCTCAAGGGTTAATATAATGAATAAAGGGTCATTAGGCCCATATGCACCAAATCTGGTGTTATAAATAGGGCATTGGGGGGCCTCCTTTGCTCCCATACGAATTTCACACCTTATGAGAGAGAGAAAAAGGAAAAGAGAGAAGAAGAGAGAGAGGAAGAGGGATTGGGAGAGAGGGAAAGACCTTGGCTTGGGGGTTAGTAGCTCATCGATCAAACCCTTTAACTTACCGAATCCTTCGTCGAATTTACCGCCACTTACAACTGGAGGTAAGATTTACCTTCGACTCTTCAATTTCATAACTTATACCTACTTGTGATTAACAATACTTCCTTACTTTACATTAGGAATTGGTGATTTTTCCCAAATTCCCAATCCCAAGAGCTCAAAGATTGGAAATCCCCTCTTATGGTGCGGACCATTATGCCTAGGTTTCCATTTATCGACCCTTAAAGGTCTCAGTTAATGATTTCTTGTGGTGAACGATTTGTAAATAGCTAGCATGTTCATATTTTGTGCTTGATTGTAAAATGTGTCATTGTTTATCTATGCATGCTCACATGTTTGATAAAATGCTTAAGTGATTAAACTTGTTATTCTAATCATGCTCACGTGTTTGATTGAATGTGTTGATTTGTTGATGCTCATGTGTTTGATAAAATGCTCCAATGAATGTATTACTCTATTGAGGCTCACATGTTTGATGAAATGCCCAAGTGTTTACGTCATTGAATCTATGATTCTTATGAAACTTCGCAATGATCGCATAATGAGTTGCTAGGTCCGTAGTGATATTAGAATTACCTACGATGTTAAGTCAGTCGGCTAACCACCCAATTTAAGGGGAGGCCCGAGTTAGGTCGACCACCCTAGACTTGTTCAGTCGACTCGGGTTGAACACGGACAATTAACAGTAGCTGGACTACACGGGATGCTCGCACCCAATGCTGGTTGCGCCGGAGTTCTCCAAGTCAATCGAATTAACCCAATAGTTGATTGATCACATGTGTTCACAATGTATGACAACGACAAATAGAATCTATGATACATTTCCATTGAATGAGTCTATTTATCGTGGTACGATCCACAAGACTCATGGGCCGGGCATGGTGGTACGGGACACCCTGTCCGAGCTCTTGGCCTACGCTAGGGTGATGAGCCGCCCCGTAGTGACCAAGGAGGTTACGAGTCTAGTACATCAAACTGTAATGATGCCACGACCGTTCCACATTTTTGTTTGGGTGACGACTCTTATATCATCTATAGGCGCCCTCCACCTATCGATGGGCTGCCTAACCCTGTGCGTCCGGACCGTGTCATTCGGGACATGTGCGATCGGTCGGGCTAGTGTTAGCCTCACATTGATTGGAGAGTTGTCGTCTGGGTAGTAAACCCACCTGTCAATGAGACGCCTAACCCTGTGTGTTCGGACTGTGTCATCCAGGTCCTTGATGTGGGATCGATCGAACCAGTGTTAGCCTCACATTGATTGGGGAGTTGCCGTCTGGGTAGTAAACCCAAATATGGGTCAAGGGACACAAGTAAGGAGCCGCTTTGGCCGCCCCGAGCCTAGTGATTCAATTGAGACCACGATAAAATGAGGGTACCCTAGCTTCGCCAATACGCTAGGTGAATTGAACATAATAATTACTCGGCTAACATGATCATTCATCTCATCGCATTAGTTTAGAATGTGGCGAAACAGGCGTTGAAGTCGCATGTTGAGGAAGTGTTGTCATTTGCGAACCAGGTGGTCGGAGTCGTGTGTTAAGGGAGTGTCGAATGGTGAGAGCATGCATCATGTCATATCTTCATATGCACATTTAACAACAATATTTAGAAAATGTTTGATTTCTTGTTTTATCATTACCTGCGCTGATTGGGTTGATAACAGGTGTAACTTAAAACTAATGGAACCACTGAGTCAGTTACTCACTCCCACCCGGGACTTTTAAAACACCAACTAGGCGTATCATTGATGAAGGTACTAGTGAGACCTCGGACAGGTAGACTTATATCGAGTTGTGTCAACACCGTTATGTTGTGGAGAATTGGGCGTAAACTTAAAGTTTTACACTTTAACCGTCTTGGGTA
This sequence comes from Magnolia officinalis, assembly GCA_021015155.1. Taxonomy (NCBI): domain Eukaryota; kingdom Viridiplantae; phylum Streptophyta; class Magnoliopsida; order Magnoliales; family Magnoliaceae; genus Magnolia; species Magnolia officinalis. The sequence goes on along the minus strand of JAJHSJ010000005.1, from coordinate 99,679,634 downwards.
TGTATATTGCGGATTATGGCTTGTATTATCTCATTTTGGGCGATCATCACTATTGGAATTGTATTTTTGACTCTTAGTCCTATATTTCTGAATATTTTGTTATCTCTACCTCACTTTGGATCCGCTAAGTGAATTGCGTTACTTCGATTATCCGTGTGTGGAATGAATGTGAATCTGAATGAGGTCACATGTGCATTCTCATTAGGTTAACACCCAGGAACTCGGGATCGGGGTTTTCGTACTCAGGCGCCGATTTTCGGGGCATTACACTAATGTTTTTATGGTTTCTAATTGGTTAATCATGAGTTTTCAATCGTTAACTTTGAGTTTTAACTGTTGATTTTTTTTAAACCACGCGTAATGGATTCTAAGATATGAAAAGCCAGACCTTAGGGCGACATGGGATGGCCTTGGGTTGGTGAACGGTTGGGGTACATGGATTAGGAAGGTCAACGGATTCCTTTCACAATAGGGTACACAGGAATCTATAGAGTGGTGGAGCATCGGATCTTTTTCTCCTCTGAAACTCTAAACTCCTATTTAAAATCCTATCCAGGAGGGAGAGTGTAGAGAAGAGAATCAGAGAGAGAGAGAGAGGGTGGATGTTTCCACTTTTCCCATCAACATGTGTACACCCTCCCTTGGGCATAGCATCCACTCTTTGGACTGCTCAAGATCATATCCTGGCCCCTACCAAGGATTTCGATGTGGTTTTTGCTTCTCATAGACCTCGAATAGATCTGGAAGAGACTCCCTTGGTTGGGAGATTAGCAGCGACAATCATATCGATTCGTCAATCAGGTATGGACATGTGATGTATGGTTGGATTTGTATAAGAAACATGGCTTAATCACAATGGGGATCCTTAAATTAATCAACCTAAAATATGAATTTTGAGAAATTTTATTCCTTTGTGTTTCATTAAAAATCCCTACACTATACCCTTTTTTGTTTATTTTGTTCTCATCTTTTGTTAAATGTGATCAAGTTAGGAGTCTTTATTGTGATTAGGTTAGGATTCCTCTTCATCTTATCTTCTGTAAACCTAAATTACTATAAATAGATTGCTGGGAGGAAGGGAGGAGATACAAAAGAGCTCTCCCTACTCTGATGTTCTCTTCTCTCTTTTTGTCCATTTGATTTACACTGCTAATATAGTATAGGTGTTAAACTGCAAAGTATATATTGAATAGTCTGGCATCACAAAAAGATTATAATCTCCCAATTGAAAGGTTTCAACAACTCTTGATGACAAAGGACTCAACACGTGAAGAATCTTATTCTAGAATAGTTTGTATAATATGAAGAAACGAGCAACCCTACTGATGTAGGACGGCCTAATCCAACCTTAAATGAATATGGTATTTGAAAGGGACAGATTTAAGCAATCTTTAAAAACAAATTAAAAAAACTCAGCCTTATACATCATAAACACAAGAAGGAAATAAGGTTAATGAAACAATGAGTATGGCCATCCATCACAAACACGAATCATTAAATCTTAAAATCTAAATTTAGTCGGATCCGGTGAAAGATAGAACTTTCGTCTTGCAATAGATCCGTCTAACGATCCAAGTGGATTTTCTAATCCAGAAAATAGGAATTTTCTGGATTGGGAAATCTGAAAAATTCAGAAAAAAAAATATATATATTGGTGGTTCTTCAAATCTTCTAAGATCTAATGATTTAGATAAAAAGAAACAAGATCGGCTTCTAGATCTAAGGATTTTAGGAGGAAATGAAGAAAATAGGGTTAAAGAAAAGAGTACCTTGAAAAAAGGAAGAAGAGAGAAGTAGAGGATAAGAAATCACTTCCCTGAACCTCACGCCTTCTTCCAATCACTGGAAGTCGAAAACGAAATCGTCAGAAGCAAAAGCTCTCTTTTTCTTTTCTTTTTTTCCTTAAAACATAACATAACATGCTTTAGGTAGGGTAAAACACCCTTATAAATTCGTAATTACATGAAATTACCAAAATACCCATACTAAAAAAAGTTTCAAAAAAAAAAAAAAGAAGAAGAGAAAGTCGCACAAAAATTGCACGCATACTATCTCAAAACTTAAATAAATCAAATGTTCATAACTAAATTCAAATTTAAGATGCCTGATGGGCCCCGATGATAATGCCGTGAAGGTGGTGCAATGAAGGTTGGCCGTGACGATCTAACGGTCCCGATTAGCCCATCCTCGCGATTCAACAGTCCAAATGTCTCCTTCAAGTAACTTACACATGTCACGGACACATGCATAAGGTGTTCAACCTCTAAAGACCCGTACCCATCATCTAACCGCATTGACACGGGTAACGCACGTCTCCTGCATTGATATACTTTGAATGGTCTGGTGTCCGCATCACCTACTTAGATAATGTTGATGTGGTGACTAAACTCTATATTTTGCATCGAGAGAAAACATGCAATTAGCCTCCCATATGTTGTGGTTTACTTTTCCCATTGTGGTTCCATTTCCATCAATAAAGAACCCATATTAGGTGCAAGTTGCACTTTCTAGTCCTTTTTTTCCCTTTCTTTTAGTAATGTCTGTTATAAATGAATGGAATATTTTAAAGTTTAATCAATAGTGTAAGCTGCTATTGTAGTTGTAAAGCGTGTATTCATGGTGCTTTGAAGCTATTCCAAGAGGCCTTGCTTGTTGAAAGTGTTTCACAAGGCACCTGCATTTTTTTCTTGTTCTTAGAAATCTGTTTTGGTAGTTCTTGAACTACCTGTCCACCATTCACATTGGCTAGATTGCAATCCACAGAAATTGTGTTCAGTTCCCATCATTTTCAGGCTAGCTCCCTTGATTTGTTGATGTTATCTGTGGGCTAGTCAGAGGGCTACATGTGTTTTTCCTACAATAGAATAATGTATTCAACACACCATATCAAGTCATATCTTGCACCTGATCACCTGTCATCAATAAATGGGATGTGCTACCTTTTATCATTAATGCTGCATTTGGAACATTGGTGATTTTATTGTGGACATTTTTTGAAGAGGAAATGACAGGAGTTAATGGTGTTTCCTAGTGTTCATATTGATGAAAATTTCCCTCAGATTGCAGTTATGTTTCACTTGAGAGTTGATACCAACTCGAAAGTAGTGTACTTGCAGTTTGTGGTCCAGGCGCTTGATATGACTGCTTAGGAGATCATATTATCGTTATTTCATTCTTATTAGACTTGTGTCTGCAGTTCAATTCAATACTGGATACCCACACAACAGGAATTATCAAAAACTATATTTTTTTTACGCTAATAATGGTGTTGGGATTTTCTTTCACTTCAGTGATTTTTTATTCATCGAGGACATGCATGGGATTGGAACCAATCATCGTGTAGGCTATAGCATGGTTCTTGCAGATCCCAAAAAACACACTGATCTGACAATCCCAACTGTTTTTGGGAGAATTTTCAGGTAAAGTGGTTATAATATAGGGTGGATATATTATAGGCAAGTCAGCCAAAGTGCCTTGTACTGTCTATTCGTTTCCTAAAAATTCCCCAATCTGACGGTTACAATTGTCCAGTCAATCTAAATATTGGGACATGGCCCGTCCAATTTAGGGCCTACCTGATGATTGATTTAGATCTTGGGCATGTTGAGCCACTTGGCATTAAAAAGTAGGTAATACAGAAGCAGAGGCACGGTCTGTGCTAGATGTAGTTAAGATATGTAGAAATTTGGCCCCTATAATGTGAACATCGAGTCAGACTCAAAGGTGGTGGTGGAAAGCATTAAAACAAGACACTCCCTCACTGTGGAAAATATGGTCAAGGTGAGCACTGATATCTGAATCGCACAATCAGTCATAGAGAAAGGGAAGACAAGCAGATGGTGGATGGCCTTTGGTCGCTTGGGAAGCGGCTTATGCAGAAATATGATATTCTGAAGGACGGAGGAACTCCCAAGGGGGATTTGTTGTCACTTGGTGATTGACAAAGCAGGGAGATAACAGATAGGAAACAATGTTGTCAGATAAGGTCCGTCCTGGCTAAATTGGTCAATAGTCTGCAGGTTTGCTATAGCATATGTGATATTGTGTTCAAATGTGATTGATTTTATTAGTATTATTATTATCATCATCATTCATCAATCAATAAAATTTCAGGTGGTGTGCTCCACCTTTTGGTCAAAAAAAAAAAGAAGAGGAAGAAGAGATGAAGAGCCACTTGGCATTCTAAATGGCATTACCCCATGATGTAGCATCATATGGCAGCTCCTACATGTCGTGTGGCTGGGGGTCACTAAAATACAGAATCTGGAGCTTTAGTGCTGATAATATTATTATATTTGCAATATATTGAATTATATTGACTAATATGCGCCATTTAAGTTTGTACTAACATATTTCTAAATTGTATACAATTCTCTTCCTATGTTTAAAAAAACAAATGTGCCTTAAAATAAATGAGTCATCATGGAAAACATAATTATTTTATCAATAATTCTCTCTTACAATTGAGACTCTCTGACATTATGAGCTTGGTGTGTGTCCACCATTTGATATGGTTAGCGCATGCATCGGCTTCATCTTTCAATGGTGGAGTGATTGTGTTTTCAAAATTTTCAGTAGATAAGGCTTCCAACTCTGTTGCTAGTAGGAGTAAACCATGTAAACTTTAGATGAACCCTCATCTAGTTGAGGCCAATGTTTTAAATATTGACGATATCGGCCGATATATCCCACTATATATCTTGTATCCCGCCTGTGCAATACGAAACGCACAGATAGTGCCGATATATCCCACAATATATCTTGTATCCCGCTTGTGCGATACAAAACGCATAGATAGTGCCAATATATCCCACGATATATCTTGTATATTGCATGTGCGATACGAAACACACAGATAGTGCCGATATATCCCACATGTTCGATCCGGTGAGCATTTTCAAATTTTTATCATTTTTTTGTTGAAATTATGTTAAATCAGTGTCAAATGGTTACAAATCCATTAGCTCTTCATGTTTTGCTTCAAAGATGAAATCTCCATATAAATTTTTTCAAAATTTTCCCTTCAATCAGTTGTCTGATTGAGATTAATTTCGAAGTATTTAGGAGTATTTGATGAAATGATCATCACATACACTCTAATTTTGAAATTTGAGTGTAGGTGGTCCAATTTAGTAAAATTTGGGGAAAAAATGAAAATTTCTCAATTTCTCCCAAATTGCTTGCAATGGTTCACTCCAAACATGAAATCAAGCATGAATGAGGGCTGCTCTATTGATTTGTCAAGTCATTGTCAATTTTCATAAAATAAAAATAATTTTTAATTTAAAAATAATAATAATAATAACTATTAAAATATTATTATTTTTTCGAAATTTCCCTTCAACCAGTTGTCAATTGAGACTAATTTCGAAGTATTTAGGAGTGTTTGATAAAATGGTCATCACATACACTCTAAATGTTATGCATTCAATTTGAATGTAGTTGCATTAGTTCATTCAAACAACGCATAGCTTAGGACCCTATACAAAAGAAACCTATTATGTGCACTTTTTTTTGAGATGTCATGATTTAAAAGTGTGTATTATGGTCTTTTTTAACAATCCCTGAAGTTTCACTAAAAAACTCATCATTTTCTCAATGTTTCCCCATGTTTCCCAAAAAGTGTGATAAATTACTAGATACAAACGAAATATCCCGTGTGATAACCGATATGTATCTGTATCCCAAGGATGCAATACGTAACGCGATATTGATACTTCGAACACTGGTTGAGGCCAATCCTAGAGTCAGTTTCTTGACCTAAACTGTGTGCGCGCGCACGTGTGCATCCGGGCAGGCGGGCGGGTGGGCAACTCTGTGTGTGCGTCTGCGCACGCGGGTGGGTGGGTGGGTGGGTGGGTTGTGGGTGTGGGGGTGTGGGAGGGTCACATGAAGCTTGAAGTTCAGTATGTAATCCATCTTTAATCCAACAATTCTATGCTGCATGATCCATGTTTTTCTTCAGGTTCTGACTACCTTTTTTTTTTTCGAAAGGTGGCAAAAGCTGGGAGCACATCATCTTTAATTTTATGTATGTGGACAAATTACGTATAAGCCAAACAACCACAAAACTACAAGCCAAACCACCACAAAAAGAAGGCTGCTCCAACCCATACATCCAGCCCTGAAACTACAGACCCCACCCACATGACCCGGCCATCGGAAAGTGCAGGAAACGGCCCACCTGCTATAAGCCTCACCAAACCTACCATCAAAAAATGGCAACGGAACCATTGCCTGAGTCAAACATTGACAGCAGAGCAAAACAAACTACCATCAACAATCCAGAGAAATCACCAAAACCACACCATTCAACTAGCCATTTCAACCATGACAGAAAATTCTGCTGCTTATTATGAAGATGATGAGAGAATACCTGTACTTGCTGCTTTGATCATACCTGAAATTTCTAAAGCTGAAGCTGATCTGAACTTGTGGCAACACATTTTGGGTCGGAAAAATCACAGATTGAACCACGGCCACTTCTCCATGCACAACTCCACAGAAGACAGCAGAGAACGCAGCATCTGCACTCTGAGGACTGGCGATATCAACACACAGCAGCATCTACAACCACTAATCCCCAGAACAAGAAAATACAAATACCCCTGAGTGATCTGCTAGTCTTATAGCGTCAGCCCAGAACTGCATCAATGACAACTCTAACATTCACCTCAAACCACCTGATTGAATGATTCGCCAGGCCTACAATCAACAGCCATGTCCATACTTGCAACAAAAAAATGTTGATTCCCGAAGTTGCAATGCTGCTAAAGCTTGAGAACTCCTGAAGATTTAACTTCAGCTTTGATTTTGCCATCCTGGTAGGAGTGCCAATAAAACTGAAACGACCAAAAAAAAAAAAAAACACTATTATGCTACAGTACAGCAGCGCCAGTTCGAAGCAAAACCTGCAAGACATATCCTCAAGAGGCACAGCTTGCTACAAGGAGCACTACAACCTACAGAACCATGATTTAAGACACAGGATCCAAGCTGCTTCTCGCTATGATCAGCAACCAGGCTGCCCAGAGTGAGCAGGAAGCTAAAGGCCGTCTCAACTCCCTGGACCTTATGTCAAGGCAACCAGTGTTTGTAATATTGATATCAGCCGTATCATCGGTATTGCACCACCCTGACATGGAATCCCTACGAAGTAGCTGGAATTTTTGGTATCAACAATATTATCACGATATATCGCATTGTATTGACAATATATCGATACAATGCGATGTAGCGTCATCGATATGTTGATACTGACAGCGTTACGTGAAGTGACTCCAAAAGATTCAAAAAATTAAAAGAAAAAACTTACAGATTTCCATTTTTGTCAGATCTTCTGACTTCTAGTCCATTCTTAAGGTGAATCCAACCAACCCTCTTTGGTTATTTAGAGAAAAAACTTTTTTTTTTTTTTCTCGTGTGGAAATCAAGATCGGATTGCAGGTGGCCCAATTTTCCAATGGTGACTTTTTTTTTTCTTTATTTTGATTCATCTTTTTTGGTATGAGTCACTTGAAATCAGTAGAAGTAAGATGGAAATCCATGATTTGGCATGTTTTGCATGCTCAATCATGGATTTCAGCCTCCAATTTGGAGATTTGGGGAAAACAAGGGAAATTGGAAACTTTTGGAGAAAATCTGAAATTTCTTCCATTTCAGCCCATTGAAATTACAATTAAACTATGGAAAAATCACATTAGACATGTTAGAGACTGATCTGCAAATTGGAGGAGGTTTGTGGATTTTTTAAATATTTTTTATTTAAAAAATAATTAGTTAAAAATATTCTTTTCAAAAAAATCAGTTTAATTAGCAGCTATTTAGCCTTATTTGCAGGTGTTTACAAGTGTTTGCTGATATTAATACCAATTATACTCTAATTTACGAATTTGGAAATTTTAGTGGAAATTGGGTAAAATTTGAAATTTTCTCAATTTCACTCATTTAAATTGCAATTAGAGTACGAAAAATTACGTTAGATATGTTGGAGGTGTGATATATAGATGGATCAAAGTTTTTGGATATTTTGAAAAAAAAATTAATTAAATATAATTGAAAAATAAATTTTTTAAAGAAAAATTCCAGGTGTATTTCGAAGGTGTAGTTGCAAACATCACGAGTATATTTTTACTTCTTCTTTTGCTTTTAAATGTATTGCTTATGTTTTCACATGTCTTTCTTTTTAGCTGTATAAATGATATGAATTGTTTTGAATATAGTTGCATCACTTCTATAAGTTATAAGTATGTAAATAGTTTAGGACCCTATACAAAAATAGAAAAGAAAAAGGGACCAATTATGTACTCTTGTTTTTTTTTATTTTTTGATTTTTAATTATTATTAGGGCCCGTTTGGATCACAAGTTGCTTAAGATAAGTTACTTATGCCACAAGTAACTTTTCTTAGTTTTCACTTATTAAGAAGATGAGTATGTTTGGTAAACAACCTACTTATCAGCTTCTCCTCTCTTTGGTCTCTCCTATCCCTCTCTTTAGCGACTCATGAAAACTAGAAAAGCTTAAAAAAATTAACTGAAGCGATTAAGTACTTTTTAAGTAAAAATATTACTTATAACTAATCATAAACCAAACTCATCCGAAATAAGTTAAGTAGAAAAAGCAACGTATTTGGTGGCATCCAAACGGGCATTTAATGTCCTTTTCACTATCTTCTGAAGTTTTATTGAAAAACTAGACCAATTTTTCAATGTTTCCCAAAAACAGCGAATAACTATTCGATATATCAGATATTTCACATGTGATGACCGATATGTTTCCATATCCAAATGATGTGATACACCCGTCCATATGGATATGGTAAACATTGGAGGCAATCAGGAAAAAGACCAAGAGGCGCCAACCTTTTATCCGCAGATAGCAGCAGAGCAGCAAATTCTGAGCTGGTCATAAATCATGGCCCTGTGTGAGATTTTGGCAGGGGAAGGTGAAGCTCTGCTGCTACTGATGTGATACCAGGTTGACATCTATTATACAATTAATTTTTGAAGCATAGAAAACGTTTGCCTTATTCAAGGATATGGGATGGATTTTGAAACTGATACAGGGATATTTGGATCATTTTTAGTGACTCCAGTCATGTGCTTTCTAGTACACAGCTGAGATTTTATTTTATTTTTTTCATGCAAAAAGCCAGTGAATGGCCTAGACTTTATCTTCAGGCATGTTAAGGAGCTTTGCATGCCTGAATGAACATTCTGACTCACCAACACCTGAAGTTTTTGAAGTGTTTTTTGAAGTCAGCTCTTATCATGCAAATGGCAAATGTTTTTGGTGACCTTGGAGAGTATGGTGGGACACCCCATGGATCAGTGCCACAAAGAGAGGGGGAGAGAGAGAGAGAGGTACTGAAGGATCCAAACTGTTTAATGGTGTGTCTAACCTATTGAATTTGGGTGGTTGCTCTATTTTCGCTGACCTTTGTTCCTATTGTCCATTTGCAGGCCATTGTCAGGATAGCTACTGATCATATTCGTCTTGATCAGGGCTAAAGACACATCAACACATTGATTATCTGATTTTTCCCTTCCAATTTGAACCACTCACTAATTTTCTTTTAACCATCCATTTGATAGCCCATTAATTGGATGGTTATGATTGCCTGATCAGTATGATTTCAAAGATTTCAACACTGAGGTCTTGGTATCGATCTCTAGCGGGGGTGGCTAACAGTGAAGTGTGAAATGACAGGGGGGTGTACTAACAAGCTAACAAAAAAAATAAAAAAAGTATGATTTCAAAGATGTGCTCTACCCTTGGTCGGTCCATGCATACTAAACCTTGCAATTTTGTAGGATGGCTTTATGCAAGGGGTGGGCACTTCAATGGTCACATGTTCCAGAGAGTGCAAATGTGGCAAAAGTAAGATCCCAACTGTTCATCACCTTATCCCACTTTTGATTTGAATATCTACTTCTTGCCATTTTTTATTATTCACATAATACCATTTTAGCTGTCCATGTAAAATAACTTGAAGATTAATAGGTACGCATAAAGAGGAATCCTTTGTAGTTTTAACCATTTTAAGGAACTCGTAATCTTTTGAGCTCTTTGAGTAATAGAAGCGTTCTTTTAATCCTGTTTTCCAGTATTTCTAATGAAGTTGGTACATGACACTTGTGTTTGCATTTGAAGGATGCATTCGTATGAGTAAGTTGTTGATGGGTCTCACCAGAATTTTAAGCTGTGGGCATAGTTTGCAGGCCACTAGATGAATGACTCAGATTTACAGATGAGTCACACACATCATCTCAATTTTATTAAATGAATTCGATTGGCACCTTGACACAGGACAACTAACTACTTAGAGGTATACACGAGTTGAGTTGAGTCGAGCTTGTGCCAAGCTTGATTTGGTTTGGCCACTAGCTGACCCCAGCTCGAACTCGGCTCGGTCCTCGAGCCTGACTGGTCAGCTTGGCTTGGTTCGGTCAGCAGTTTTATATGTATTTCATCAAACACCTTGTAGGCAACATCAAAATTAAGAAAAAAAAAAAAAGGGTATTTCTTTCATATACATACCTTGCACCAGCCGACACTTCGTTGAGTCATTTCATCAAGCACTTGGTGAGCAACATCAATATCAAAGTAACCGAGTCACTAAATTAGTTCGATCTGAGTTCAACTCGAGTTGGGGTTCGATCCGAGTCGAGTAGAGTTGAGCTTGGTTCCAATTTTTTCAAGCTCACAAAATCAGCTCGACTCGGCTCGAACTTAATTTCGAACCGAGTCGAGCGAGCTAATCGAGCTAACCCGTTTCGTGTACAGCCTTACAACCACTTGCTCTAACAGCTCACTTCAGATGGGTTATGCATCATACGAGCCACCCACCTCAAGCCCCATGCGAAAATGACTCTACATTAATATTACTTTGATGCAGGACAACTAACTACTTCCTCTAAAAACTTGAACTAATAGAGCATAGCAAATCAATCTCTTTATCTTATGGCCTTGGCCTCACATACCATGGTTAGGTCCTCGGCCGAATTCCCTTGTGGCCCCACATCATATGGGTTCCACATCACACGAGTCACCTGCCTTACCCGAGCTGCCAAACCCTGAGTGTGCCCTGCATCCCACCGGCCACCCTACTTGAGCCGGTGGGAAACTGCCTCAGCATTACACCTCTAGATGATTCTCCTCTAATAGAATACCCCCCTGGTTGCATTTCGTTATATATGCTGTGTTCATCTCTACTGTCCATCCATGTGCTCCACCATAACTAGTCATGCCCAAAATTATTCCGTTTGGATATAAATTATCCAATTGCATTTGAGCCAAAGGGAATTTGTGAAACAGTTGGAATAATAAAGTCATTGTTGAATATGAGTGGAGTTGGGCCATGGTAACTCATAGTGACTGAGGATTGCCTGTGGCCCCACTATGGCAATGTCGGAAGCTAGGTGGGGCCCCCACAATGTTTGTGAAAAACTCGCATGTCCATCTGTTTTGCCAACTCATGCTAGGACATGGCCACACAACATGAAAGTGGGAAGGGAAATGCCTACCATTGAAACCTTCCGAGGGTCCATCTTGATATTTATATGCCATACTAACCGTTCGTGATGTCATTTCCATTGGGATGAACTGAAAATACAAATACATTAGCATAATACAAAACTTCTGTGGTCCCATGAATGGATCAATCCCCACGGCTTCCTGTCTACGGCCCACTTGAGTTTGTATCCACATCAATTTTGGTCTATGTCCTGACATGAGCCGGCAAAACGGATGGACGGTGGATTTCTCATATACATAAGTGGGCTCCACCTAGCTTCCGACCGCAGGAAGTTCTAGGCTGATCGCTCCTGTGAGACTGATTGTCAGGCCGTCCATCTGAAAGGTCCCACTGTTCATGGGCCACATGGGAAATTCTCATTGATCACAGATCTATACCATCTACGCTAGTTAGTGACCATCTTCCCGGATCTTTGACTTAGGGACTGAGATCCCTGATGGATGAGATTGTTTAGAGGTAGCCCATCTGCGATGTTATAGATGAACGGTCTAAAACTCATCAATGGTTGGGCCACATTTGAATGCCTACGAGACAGATGATGGAACGAATGGTTGGGACAATCCAACATCTTGGATTTGTAGATCATCGTCATTCAGAAGGTGCTGGAACAGTACTGCGGTGATGATGATCCATGGAGAGCTGATCCATCAAATGGATGGTCCAGATGATCCGCGTTCCTAAAATGGCACTGCCGTGATGATCCCAATTACCAAATCTATAGAAAATATTTTTGTAGAATATTAAAACTAGGGGATTGATTGGGTGGTTACAATCATCTGATCGTGTACTGAAAGGTCTAGATCGAGGGAGCACACGTGTGGTGTCTCGACCACATGATGGCCGTTCTGGAAATGGGTGTGTTTATTAAAAAGTAGGGGGGTCAATGTCAGCTCCCATCCGTAAATGGCGGTAAAAGGACGAGATTCGTCCGGTTAAAGGAGCGAGAAGTGTTTTGTGTCTCTCGCAACTCAGCTCAGAACATCTAGCACGTGCCCTTATTGGGGCCCACATTCCGAGATGTACAGATCACCGGTACATGCAGGATTTGATGGAGCTCCCAATCCGGGCTGTGTGGGGCCCAAATCCATCTGTTTTTTAAAGACCACGATAGTAATGGATCCTAAAAATCAGGTGGGCCATACCACACGAAACAATACAATGGGGATTGAACATAAGTTTTGTAACAGGATGATATTCGTGCCGATAGTTTATCTGAGTAGTAATAACCCTGTGAAAGGTTTGGATGGTCTATAAATATCATGGTCAGCTCTAACAAGGTTTCAACGGTGGACGTTTCACCGCAGGCAAATGTTCCATAACCCTTATATTTATATGTATAGTATATGCCATGTAAGCCATTCATCCGACTCGTCCACCAGGATGAAAGGACTCCCACTTGAATTTATAGGTTTAGAGGGACGCGACTTTATATATATATATATATATATATATATATAATATATATATATATATATATATATATATATATATCTGTTTTTTGGTTAGCTTGTTAGTAGACACCCATGTCAGTACACACACTCCGTTAGCCACCCCCACTGGTGTTGAAACGAAGTATATCCACTCAGTCTGCCAGTTGAGCTATGGATCTGGGTCATATAGATATATCAGATTGATCCAAAACTTTTGTGGCCCCCAAGAAGTTTTTAATGGTGGGAATTCAATCAATACCGTGCGGTCGATTTGAGATTTGGATCAACCTCATTTTTGGATTCATACCATAAAATGATATGGAAGAATGGGTGGACGGCATGGATGAAATGATCTGGAAGAATGGGTGGACGGCATGGATGAAAGGAACACATCATGGTGGGACTCACAGAGCACCGACCACTAGCCATTGGCTAGTGGCAGGGTGAGTAGCCGATCCGTTTCCGTTTTAAACATGATCTACACCGTTCTCTATGGTGTGTACCACTTGACTTTTGGATCCTCCTGATGTTTGGGAATCAGAGTGAAGATGAGGTGCCCCACTTAATGGACGGAGTAGATCTCATTCATGCTCCTCCCACGTGGCGTTTTGTTAGCGCAAGTCACGCCCCCATATACCTACGCGAGTCACGCTACCGCAGTTGGAACAAAAGGCCGCCTCTTCTCATCCCCTGGCCAACGCTTCCTCCCATTCCGCAAGCGTATCCCGTCCTCGACGGCGCACTCTAGAACGACCAAGCCCCCCTCCGGCTACAGTGCGCATAGTAGTTCCTTACGCACTCTTCCCCTGAACTGTAGCAATGATATCTTCATCGTCGCCCTTCCTACAAGATGTAAGCTCCACAAACTGCCACGTCTCTTTTTCTTTTTCCCCCATCTCAGTAAAATCCCATTGATTCTATTGTTACAGGGTTTTCGTGTCGGGCGCACCGATACATGGCGTTTCGGACTCTTTAACAAGAGGCTTCGTTTCTGTAAGGTCAGTGCTTTTCCTTTATTCTAAATGGGCCGGGTTTGGGATCGTGGAAGCCTCGCCCACGAACAGAAATGAAGGGTAGCAATGGACCTGGCAGCTTCCCTGGCCCACTAATATTGGACCGGATCGGACCCAGGCCCAATGATAAATGGCCCAGGCCGGCCAAGACCATTGCCCAAAAATAGTTCATGCCTATTTTCTATAGAACATTCTAGCCGTACAAAATGTGGGTCACAACATAAAAATCACATGGTACGAAAATAGGGTGGTCCACTAATTAGGCAGGCTACGTAGTTGAAATCAATGGACAACCAATGGTC
>JAJHSJ010000005.1:99565251-99665251 GCA_021015155.1 Magnolia officinalis | reverse complement strand
AACGGTTCAGTTCCCACTATATCGTTTGGTGTGGTCCAAATGAGTTTTTACCTAAATGATATTTATATTCATATCTTATTTGATATTAAAAAACTGATGGACGAAGTGGATTTATCACGAGCATCTCTATGGGACTCACGCAGCTTTCGACACTAGGGGCCAGGAATATCTGTGCCCATCGTACCCGCAAACCGCTTCCAAGGAAACGCCTGGTTGGCTGACACTAATAGAATCGTGCCACGCTTTTAAAGAGAAAAGCTATGATACGTTGACTGGCTACGATGATCCGTACATATGCACTCACCACCTGTACAAGTGACACGTACGTAACTCTTTTAAACCATTCAAACCATGGGCCCCAATTCATATTACTCATGGTACAATATTCTCTGAAATGTAAATCTTAAATGGTAGATTTGTGGACATCTAATGGACCGTTGAAATGAATACCAGTCAATGGTCCTGATTCAACAAATATACGTCCACTAAACATTCGTTGAGGTATTTCAATAAAACCTATTTCAGGTATATTATCGATCTAGATAATTTTCTACAAATTGGACGGTTGAAGTTTGAGTTTCAAGTAACCTATTTGTATAAAGTTTGATTGCTTGCGTACTAATCGTCATGCTCTGCAGCAGTGCCAGATTACCTCCACGCTTTAAACGTGCGCTGCTTTTAATGCAACGGCGGTACTTTAGGGAAGCGGCCGCTTGAACGCGTGAAATGCTTAATGCGCAGGGGCTCTGTGGGCCCACCGTTATGTATATGTTTTATCCACGCCGTCCATCTAATTTTTCAGATCATATTAGGTTGTTAGTATAAAATGTAGGCAGGTCCAATGCTCAAGTGGACCGTACCACAGGAAACAACTGAGATAATGAAACTCACCGTTGAAACCTTCTCAGGGGGCTACCGTGATGTTTTTTTTTTTTTGTTTTTTTTATTTTACACGCACTTACACCCCCACATACTTACGCTGGTGGAATTTCACCACCTATGGGTAGGGGTGCACATTTAACCGTTGGAACCGTGTAACCGGATCGGAACCGTTGGATCGGTCCAGTTTGGTCCGGTTCCAGGGTGCTAACGGTCCGGTTCCAGTTCCCAAAATTTCTAAACTGTTGATTACGGATCGGTTCTGGTTTAGGGTCCTGTAAAACCGAACCGAACCGTTGATCTTACAGTTAACCGAACCGTAGAACCGATCCGTTACAGGAACGTGGATTCGATTTATTTTTTTAAAAAAAAACACCCTAAGTTGCCTAAGTCCACGCCCTGCCCTCTCTCTCACCGCACTCCTGCCCTCTCTCTCCTCTCTCTCTCTCTCTCTCTCTCTCTCTCTCTCTCTCTCTCTCTCTCTCTCTCTCTCTCTCTCTCTCTCTTAGTTGGGGGAGAGAAATGTTTAGAGGCAGTGATCTAGAGAGGCTTCCTTAAAGCATCCTCCATGAAATCTTAACGAAGTTGGATGTTGAATCTCTGTCTTCAACAGTTCCTATCTACAAAGCCCTTCATTTCTCGGCCTCCCAAGCTCTCTCTTTTCTCTCACCGCTGACTTCTCCTTAAGTCTCCAAAAACCCAATCTCTTTGTAACTCCTATCTCTTCTAACCATGTTTTTAGAATAAGTCTCCAAAACCCCAACTTCTTATAACTCTTATTCTCTTCAAAGCATAGTTTTAGAACATGGGTTTTCTCATTTTCACCTTTTCTTGTGAGGTTTTCATTTTTATTGAGATGGTTTCTCTTCTTTGTACTCTTCTATACTGATTTCTCTCTTCTGTGTGTATTTCAACCATTTTTCTTATATGGGTATCGTATATTTTTAGCTTCTACTTTCTTTTTAATCTTGTTATTATACACAACTTTTCCTTCATTTGATTTCAATCTGGAAAATGAGAGATGGGTCTTGTGAATTTTGCTCAAGGTATACTGAAGGCACGCTTCAATTTTCAGTTTGTATAAAATGAGAAATGGGTCTTGTGAGCCATGGATCCAATCCGGGATTGAACCGTTCTTCACGGTCCAGTTCCGGTTCGGTTCTAGGGTGCTAACGGTCCGGTCCCAGTTTCACCCCAAAACCGGACCAAACCGACGTGTGTGCACCCCTACCTATGGGTACTCGAACCCTTGACCGGGTGTTGATACTGTGACGTTGATTTGCCATCTAACCTGTTAATAAGGTCACGTAGACATGGATGAAGAAGAGAAAAAATAAATATCAGATTGATTAAAAACTTGTGCCGCTCACAAGACGTTTTTAATGGTGGGAAATCCCCACTGTGTGGTCCACTTGAACTTTGAATATGCCTCATTTTTGGGTTAGAATTTTAAAATAATCTTGAAAAAATGGATGGACGGCGTGGATAAAACTTATACATCACGGTGGGCCCCACATATCCCTGCGTGGACGGATTATCGTCCAGATGGGGGTGGATGCAATCCGCTTCCGTTGGACTTGTTCGACTGAACACGTGGTATAGATCGGAAGGAACAAATCCTGTACGTCCATCAAGTGTTTTGCCTCTGGATATGGGATGCAGATTGCCTACTGGGTAAACTGTGGGCTCCGCCATGATGTATCTATCTTATCCACACCGTTCATCCGCTTTATAACCTCATTTTAGATATAAACCAGATTTGAAGCATATACAAAATTCGTGTGGACCACACCACAAGGAAACAGTGGGGGAGAATGACGTCCACCGTTGGAACCTTTCAAAGGCCCACGGTGATGCAACCTGTTCATGAGGTCACACAAACATAACGAATGGAAAACGCAGATTCCAGGTTGATCCAAAACTTTCTGTTGCGCCCAGGGAATTTCAACCGTAGGTGTCCAGTAGAAAATGGATGGACGGCGTGGATAAAACACATCCATCTTACCACGTTCCTAGGCATGGGTCTTTTGTGAAAATTACAGTCAATGGATGATTCTCCCCATTTGTTTCCTTTGTTAAATCTGTTTTCATCTTAACCGTTCAAACTCCGTATTCCATGTGGATATCATTGTCCACTTCGGTACGGGGACTTTAACGTTTGATCTGGGCCATCTTTAAATTATCCGGACCGTTTTTTTTTTTTAAAAAAAAAAATATTATTATTTACGATGGGCTAGCCAAAAAGTAAAAGCCATTAATTGGAATGAATATTCAAATCCTTTGATCATTGATGGATGGTCTCCTTAACCTTTAGATTATCCAATGGTTGAAGACGGTGACCCACTTTACCATCGGTCTGGATTCATCTAGACACCTACCACGTGTCAGTTATCGGACGATAAACGTCCTTTTTTTATCCAGCGAGACGGGAAGCGGATTGTCACCAAGGATACCCACGTGATGATCGGAAAGCACAAAATGGGGATTTTCGGCAGTCTGTGCGGTAATGTAATGTAATGAGATGTGATGGACTGTGCATGATGCCAGAGGTGAATTGAGTATTTACGAGTGTTGCGAAGAGATCAATTGAGTATTAACATTGTAATTCTTACAATTTTTTATACTGATGATGATTTTTTTAAAAAAAAAATTAATTTACATTAAATACGAGAAGAGTGAATTTTATGTGGGGGCAACTATGATCTATGTGGCATATTCATGCCGTATATCTATTTTGCCGGAAGATTTTAGGGCATGAACTTAAAATTGAGGTAGTTCCAAAACTTAAGTGGACCACACCACACGATATATTGGGTTGAATGTCTATTGTTAAAGATCTTTTACGACTACGATTTTTTATGGAGTGGGCCACTTGAGCTCTGGATCTTTCTTATTTTTTAGCTCATGCCTTGAAATGTTTAGGTAAAATGGATGGATGATGTGTATATGACACATATATTATAGTAGACACCGCAAATTTAAACCAACCTTCTTCTTAACCAAGTTTCAATAACAATAATAACAATAATGAACTATATATATATATATATTCACAATTACTAGTATTTATCATGGAATTGAAAATTCAAACACCCTCTAAGAAAACTCACACCCATATCTGACAGCATGCAGCCCGCCAATTACATCTCACCATCTCACGACACCAATGTTGACGATGTCACGGGCTAACTACCTAGTCGGCATCCATATCAAACATATATGCTTTCCGTCTGCACATTTCTCATAAGCCCGACTCTCCATCGAATAAGTTACATATTTTCTTTTATTTTCCAATAGCTCAAGGCAGGCCATTGATTCACCAAATCTAAAACTGTCTTAAAACTAACTTATTGCAAACCCTCAAAACATCCCTTGTACTCAAGTTTTGTTGTGGACCTACTTCCAATGAAAGAGAAATGCTAAAATAACCCTCGAGTAAAGATTGAAAAGTGAGCCTGCACGGAGGCCCATCTAGTGAAGAAGCTACATGGCTTGCTTTAGATTTCTGCTAAAATTGCAAACAGATCTTTTGATTGTATTTGTACCAAGATCGAGTTGAATCGATCGACAGCCTAGAATAAGCCACATTACATACATGATATCTTTTGGTCATACGCTGCTGAAGATACAAGAGATCAGCCATATCTTTGAAGAGCAAGGGTCTCTCCTCGTGGCTTAATGATAGATTCACAAGAGTTTCAAGAGAACATGGGTTCAAGTTCATATTTTGGTGTGTAGGTGTGAGAGTGTGTATAATATATGTGTGTGTGTTTGTGTTTATCTTAAAATATCTCCACTATTTGATGGGGTTTTTTCCCGTGCTCGAATGGTCGTGAGCCTTACACGACCGGTCGAAGGCTGGTACACGACCAGTCGTGGAGTCGAGCCTTGACTCAACTCAAAGTCCAGTGACTTTGGGTTATTTTTTTCTGGGGTACTCGACCGGTCGTGGGTGACGCTCGACCGGTCGAGGACTCGGCTCGACCAGTCGAGGTTATGCAGATTCGTTCCGCGATTTTGTGCGGATTGCGGAAATCCGAGTCCTTTTGTAACTAGGATACGGAAAGGAGTTTCTTAAAACTATAAATAGGGGTCCCTAGGGTTTTTCTAGGGTATGAAAAACACAAGAGGGCTATCAAATGTGTGAGAGAGAGAAAGAAATAGAGAGGGGAAGCTTGTAGAAGGGAGGTTATGCTCGTGGAGGTGATCTACTGTGCAATCTATATCTCAGCGCTTTTTATGTCCTCGTAATCGGTCAGATCTCTCCGTTTTCTTTTTATTCTCTCATTGTTTATCCACTCCCGCATAAGTGAAGAAGGTTGTAACTTTCTACTTCATAGTGGATTGTTAATCTGGACGAGGTCCCGTGGGTTTTACCTCTTCGAGGGTTTTCCACGTAAAAATCTCTTGTGTGGTATGTGTATGTTAGGCTTTGATTTATTTCATTGTTTTATTATCCATAATTCTGATTTGTTCTGGAGGCTAGATCCTAAGGTTTTGTGAAAGACCCCCAACAAAGTGATATCAAAGCTAAGTTCATTGAACGAGTAGGATCGGTTTTGAATTATGGAAGGTGGCTCATCAAGGATGATCAACCTCAATGGTTCTAACTGGACCATATGGAAGGCTAAGATGGAGGACTTGCTACTGCAAGAATTACTTATTCTCCAATTTTAGGCATATTAGCAAAATCAATGTTGATTTGTGATGATTGGAAGAAGATGGACCGGAAAGTGGTGGGGTTTATTAGACAATGGTTGGACAATTTCGTATTCCACCATGTGTCTACAGATCAGCCGCTAGCCTTTGGCCGAAATTAAAAGGGCTGTATGAGAGGAAGACAGCCGGTAATAAAAATATTCTGATTAGGCGACTTGTGAATCTCAAGTTCAAGGATGGTGGTTCTGTGGCCGAGCACATGAATGAGGTCAGCAATATAGTAAACCAACTCTCCTCTGTGAAGATGGTCCTGGATGATGAATTGTAGGCTTTGTTATTGCTTAGTTCATTATCTGATAGTTGGGAGACATTAGTGGTGTCCCTAAGTAACTCCGCGCTAGACGGAAA
The DNA here is from genome assembly GCA_021015155.1 of Magnolia officinalis. Lineage (NCBI taxonomy): Eukaryota > Viridiplantae > Streptophyta > Magnoliopsida > Magnoliales > Magnoliaceae > Magnolia > Magnolia officinalis. Next base: position 99,659,305 of record JAJHSJ010000005.1, on the reverse strand, counting down.
GGTATCCATGGAATAGGTAACTAGCTGTCTCTTCAATGAGGAGACAACGAGGAAGTCTCAAGGGTCTACTCAGTAAGAACCCCTTGTGACATAGGAACGGGAGAGAAGAAAGAACAGGAAGGGCAAAAAATAAATCAAGAGGCAAGTCGAATACCAGGAAGGATGTTGAATGCTGGAATTGTGGCAAGAAGAGCCTCTATATGCATGAATGTCGTAAAAATAAGAACGACAAAAAAGAAAAGGAAAGGAAAATGAAGATGAATCAGATTCCACTGCGGTCGCTTCAGATGGCGACGTTGTAGTTATTCTTTCAGCAGATCATGATGTATGTCTCACGGCTACGAGTCAAGACACCGACTGGGTGATTGACTCAGGAGCTTCTTTTCATGCGACTCCACGCAGGGACTTCTTCACAAGCTACAAGTCTGGTGACTATGGGACTGTGAAGATGGAAAATTTTGGCGTATCGAATATCGTAGGAGTCGGTAATTTTTGTGTGAAGACTGATGTGGGCTGCACATTGGTTCTCAGGGATGTGAGGCATATCCCAAACATTCGCCTCAACTTGATGTCGATGGGAAGGTTGGATGATGATGGCTATGAAAGATGATTTGTTGGTGGGCGCTGAAAGCTCATCAAGGGTTCATTGATCGCAGCCAAATGAAAGAAGTGTTGCACCATTTACAAGGCAAGTGTCAGTGTGTGTAAGGTGGGTTGAACGCAGCAGAAGATTCAGCCATTGATATGTGGCACAGGCGTCTAAGCCACATGAGTGAAAAAGGGCTTCAGCTACTAGCGAGGAAGCAGCTCCTTCCAGACGTGATAGGTACACCTCTCAAAACATGTCTTTATTGTTTATCAGGGAAACAACATAGAGTTTCATTCATTAAAACTGTTTCTCATGTTAATAAAGTGCATGCATCAAATTTGGTTTATTCTGATGTTTGTGGTCCTATGAGGACAAAAACCTTGGGTGAGGCATTGTATTTTGTTACTTTTATAGATGAGTTACTTTTATAGATGATGCACTAGGAGGGTATGAGTTTATACTTTGAAATCCAAGGATGAGGTCTTTGTGTGTTTAAATTATTTTATGCTATGGTAAGAGAGAGACAGGTAGATCATTGAAGTGCATCCGCACTGACAATGGTGGTGAATACATTGACAACTTTCATGAGTATTATAAGTCCCTGGGTATACGGTATGAACAGACGGTTCCCAAGACCCCCAAACATAATGGTGTAGCTGAACGAATGAATCGCACCATTGTTGAGAGAATCAGATGCATGTTATCCCATGCGAAATTGCCCAAGACATTCTGAGGAGAAGCAATGCACACGGCAGTATATCTGATAAACAGATCTCCATCAGCTTCATTGAATGGAGAAGTACCTGAGAAGGTGTGGACTGGACAGGATCCATCGTACAGTCATGTCAGGGTGTTTGGATGCAGGGCATCCGTTCACGTACCAAAGGACGAGAGGTCCAAGTTCGATATGAAGATCAGACAGTGTGTGTTTTTGGGGTACGGTGATGAAAAGTTCGGTTACAAATTGTAGGATCCGACCGAGAAGAAGCTCGTCAGGAGCAGAGATGTGGTTTTCTTTAAAGATCAGTGTATAGAAGACATTGTTAAGCCAGAGAAGAACCAACCTACTTTAGGTGAGCTAGAGGACATGGATCCGATTATTCCTCTCGTGGTGCCTGATGACGAGGGGAGTACAGTAAGGTGCAGAGGACGAGAGAGTTCCTTCAGAAGATGGACTAGGGGAGTAGTCCCCACTTGATTCACCTGTTGAGCCACATGTGAGGAGGTCATCTAGGGACAGACAACCGCCCAAGAGGTACTCGCCGCATGAATACATTATACTGACTGATGGGGGAGAGCCAGAAAATTATTCTGAGGCCCTAGCCGACGAGCATAAAGGGGAGTGGTTGAAAGCTATGCAAGAGGAGATGAAATCTTTGCATAAGAACTACACCTATGATATGGTAAAATTGCCTAAGGGCAAGAAAACTTTGAGCAACAAGTGGGTGTTCAGAAAGAACGTTGAGCAGAAGAATTCATAGACGAGGTTCAAGGCCAAACTTGTGGTGAAAAGGTTTGGTCAGAGGAAAGGCATAGACTTCGAGGAGATATTCTCACCAGTGGTGAAGATGACATCCATACGGGTGTTGCTTTGGTCGGCGGCTAGCATGGATCAGATGATGATTTCTTAGTTCTGCTGTTATACATTGATGACATGCTCATCATGGGAAAAGAAATCAAGAAGATCAACAGGCTGAAACAGGAGTTGGGCAAGTCTTTTGCGATGAAAGACTTGGGCCCGGCTAGACAGATCCTAGGAATGGAGATAACCGATAACATAAGCAGCAGAAAGCTTTAGCTATCACAAGAGCGGTATATTGAGAAAATCCTAGAGCGGTTCAATATGAATGCAGCGAAGCCGGTCAGTACTCCACTGGATGATTACTTCAGATTGAGCGACAGACAGTGTCCCAAGACGAAAACAGAGGTGAAAGAGATGCAGAAGATACCCTACGTGTCAGTGCTGTAGGAAGTTTGACGTATGATATGGTATGTACACGCCCAGATATAGCATATGTGGTTGGTGTTATCAGCCGGTATCTTGTCAATCCTAATAAAGAGCATTGGGTATCGGTGAAATGGATACTGCGGTATCTAAGAGGCTCATCCAGGTTGAGCTTATGCTATGGTGACGGTAAACCTGTGTTAGAGGGGTACACAGATGCAGATATGGCATGCGACATAGACTCCAGGAATTCTACATCGAGGTTCATGTTCACGTTTGCAGGAGGAGCAGTTTCTTGGCAAAGCAAGCTATAGAAGGTCGTAACATTGTCGACGACAGAGGCCGAGTACATTGCAGTCACAGAGGCATGTAAAGAAATACTTTGGAAGAAAAGGTTCCCACAGAAACTTAGCCTGAAGCAGGAGGAGCGCGTGGTTTATTGCGATAGTCAGAGTGCTATATACTTGAGTAAGAATCCAAGTCGAAGCATATAGAGATTTAGTATCACTGGATCAAAGATACTTTGAAACAGAAGGTGTTACAGCTTGAGAAGGTCCATACGGACGATAATGGGTCAGACATGATGACCAAGGCTTTGCTCAAAGGCAAGTTTGAGGTTTATAGAAACCAGGCTGGTTTAAAGAAGGTAAATCCCTCCTGGGTAAAAAAGTGAAAGATTTGATGGAGTTTTTTCCCCGTGCTCGACCGGTCGTGAGCCTTACACGACCAGTCGAGGGCTGGTACACGACCAGTCGTGGAGTCGAGCCCTGACTCGACTCAAAGTCCAGTGACTTTGGGTTATTTTTTTCCGGGGTGCTCTACCGGTCGAGGGTGGTGCTCGACCAGTCGTGGGTGGCGCTCGATCGGTCGAGACTCGGGGCTCGACCAGTCGAGGTTACGCAGATTCGTTCCACGATTTTGTACGGATTGTGGAAATCCGAGTCCTTTCACAACTGGGATGCGGAAAGGAGTTTCCTAAAACTATAAATAGGGGTCCCTAGGGTTTTTCTAGGGTATGAAAAATACAAGAGGGCTATCAAAGGTGTGAGAGAGAGAAAGAAAGAGAGAGAGGAAGCTTGTAGAAGGGAGGTTATGCTCGTGGAGATGATCTATTGTGCAATCTACATCTCAGCGCTTTTTACGTCCTCGTAATCGGTCAGATCTCTCCGTTTTCTTTTTATTCTCTCATTGTTTATTCACTCCTGCGTGAGTGAAGAAGGTTGTAACTTTCTACTTCATAGTGGATTGTTGATCTGGACGAGGTCCCGTGGTTTTTACCTCTTCGAGGGTTTTCCACGTAAAAATCTCTTGTGTGGTGTGTGATTTATGCTTTGATTTATTTCATTGTTTTATTATCCATAATTCTGGTTTGTTCTGGAGGCTAGATCATAAGGTTTTATGAAAGACCCCCAACATTATTTACGCAATCTCTAGATGAGTATGAGAAACTGTTTAGGCCACATCATGGTTGAAGCCCGTTCTAGGCATTCAACAAAAGTAAAATACGATTAAGGATATGTAATAGCTCTTTTACAGGTAGTTACACACGAAAACACCACATGAACAAGTGGTTATCCTCATACTTCATCAAGGAATATTATATATAGAAATTGCATATACAAGAGAAGCATCCACGATCAAACCCAAAAAATCGAATCAATTATTATCTCAATGTTGCATATTTTAGCTTAACTTACTATCCTTACTGCTCATCAGCCATGATATGTTTAGTTTATAGGAGTAGTTTAGTCCGTCCATGCGCATACGCCAAACTAACTTTAGTTGTAACCAATAGTTGTAATTTCTCATATTTAAAGGAAGACTTTAGTTGCAAAAATCGTCCACCAACACTCATACGATGGGTTGACTGTGGTTATAATTCTTGGCATTGCCTTAACCTCTCTCATTAGCACACTGCTTCATGAAACACCTTGCTGCTTTCAGTCAGGTTGGTGATCCCGTTGTAATAGTAAGTATCACTCATTTTTGTAAATTCATATTTCATTTTTATCTCCATTCAACCATACAATTAATGCACCTTCAAAAATCCTTAATTATCAAGGTTTAAAAAATAAAATAAAAATAAAAAATAAAAAAGACCTTGTTTGAAGAAGAGCCCCAACCTCCAAAAGTAACTTGATAGCGTATCCGATGGTTGGCTGAATAGACAATCGATCGAACCATAACTGAGGACTGCTTTATCTTGACATCAGGGGTCGATAGTCATAGTTTGAATCAGACCCAATCGGTCCTGACACAGATGCAAACCACACGTCTTATGTAGCTAAATTCGAAACTAACAAATTATTGATTGAGGGCTGCTAAAAGCTTGGAAGTTTTTTTTGTTCTTTGTAAGTTCAACTTGATATTATTATTTTAAAAAAGTAACAAAGGCTGAAAAAATAAAAGACAAATCTCACGAACATAAAAGACATGAGTTTGGACAATAGTTTAAAAGTTTCCTTGGTGGAAGCTATGTGAAGCCCGACACGATATCCGTGAGAATTTACCAGTTTCTTCCAAAGAGGTCGGGAAAGAAAATGAGTCACATGTAAAACTCAAGTAAACCAGGCTAAGGAAAGAGTGGGAATGAATCTTCCACCACCAAAACCTTTATAATGACATGTAAATCTTGAATGGGGCTAATATTGGTGATTTTAGATCACCCCAATTAGAATGAGCTTATGAATGGTTTGGACGGGATATAAACATCATGGTGGGCCCTGGGACGGATTCAACTGTGGGCATTTTCATCCACATTTTTCGCATAGTGTGGTCCACTTAAGTTTTGAATGTGTCTTATTTTTTTAGATCATGCCCAAAAATAAGCCAAGCAACCAATGGACAGGGCAGATTTTCTCAGGGAGGATGATGTATGATCCACGTAGGATGATGTTTGGCCGCTGATGGTGCAGCTCTTAGGAATTCATCTAGGTGTATCTAGGGCTGTTCACGAGCCAAGCTAGCTTGAAAAGCTCGCTCGACTCGACTCGAGTCAGCTCAAATTGACTCGGCTTGAATGGCCGATTCAAGCCAAGCCAAGCTAATTATTTGAAGCTCAAGTTGAGTTAAGCCAAGTTCGACCAGAGGGCATTTCAACTCGACTCGACTCGAAGCTCGAACTCGAGCTTGACTCGGCTCAATTAATAAATATATTATATATTATATTATATTATATTATATTATATTATATATATATATATATATATATATATATATATATATATAATATTAATATAAGTTTTAAGTTTAAACTTAAAAAAAAAAAAATAAAAAACAAACCTTAAAGTCTCTATCCGATCGCATGCACCCCTTCCCTTTCCCTTTCTTCCCTTTCTTTCCCACTGCCAGCCGCACGCCTGCCCCGACTACCACCCACTTCCCTTTCCCTTTCTGTTCTTTCATCAATGGAGGAGGATCAAAAACAAAATCCATTACTCTCTCACCTAACAAGCTAGCTCGACTCAAGGTAAACTCGACTCGACTCGAACCACTAGCTTGGCTCGAACTCGACTCGACAACTTTGGCAAACAAGCCAAGCTTCAATGTTAAGCTCGAGGCCAAGCTCGAGCTCAAACTCGAGTACATCATGGACAAGCCAAGCCAAGCTTGGCCCACCTCAACTCGACTCGGCTCGATACCCACCTTTAGGTGTATCGAGGTGCATCCAGCCATCCAGACCGACCCATGGATCTACAGGAGGCTTTACTCCAGGATTGAAAGTTATATTCAAGATCTACCATCGAATGAAGGCGCAAAACGGTGGGACCGTAAGCTCTGAACGGTCAACATTTGAAAATATTTTCTCTCTCTTTTGGGACTGCATTAAAAATCATCCGTACATGCCAATGCTAAAGGTATGTGAGAGATCTGAGCCATCCAGGTGGTCCGCCCCACCATGCACCTCAATATCAGGTGTATTCAAGGTTGGGAGAGCCTATACTCTACTAAAACAGATGATAGCTAAAAAATCGACCGTGGATGGCCCACAAACATCACAGTGGGCCAACAGATTTGTGTTCCACGGACTCCCAACTTGTAGCCCGCAGGAGCTTTGAGTTGCCACCGTTATGTACGAGTGTTATCCACACCGTCCATCCATTTTTTAGTGTCATTTTAGGGCATAAGACAAAAAATGAGGTGGATCAAAGGCTCAAGTGGACTACACAATGGGAATAAAACTCTTATTGTTGAAAACTTCTTGGGGCCACAGAAGTTTTGGATGGAGCAGATATTTGTGTTTTCTCCTCATCCAGGTCTATGTAACTTTATGAATTTTTTGGATGGCAAATAAACATCACGGTTGGCCCTAGAAAAGTTTCAACATTGAGAATCATTATCACCGCCGCTTCCCGTGGTGTGGTCCACTTGAGCCTTAGATCTGTCATATTTTTTACTACACACACAAAAATGATGTGAAAAAAGTGGATGGACAGTGCAGATAAGACTCATATATCACATTGATTACTCAAAGTTACCGCGCATTCCCAGCTAGAGACTAGCAGGGTTGGATGCAATCCGCGTCATTTCCAATCATTATGCGGGCCACATTTTGTAAGAAGAATATGAACGGTTCCAAAGAAATTCAGATTCAATCCATATGTGGGCCCATCTGATGAATCGATCAGCATGAGTTCCGAGACCGCATTTTCACGCTGACTCCACCTGGCAATGGTCGGATGTCTCTGTGATTCGCACACGAGGACTGGAGAATCGATTAGGACAACGGTTACTTGGATATGCGATGGCCCATATATCCGGCCAAGCTATCACTAGGTGGGCTACACTCATATCAATAATGATGTAGAGGGGGTTGCAGACAGTTTCATCATCAAGATTGATCAGAAAAGGCCTGGTTGACTACAAAAATGATCTGAGCCGTCAGACCTTAAATCTTGAATATCTTGTGAACATTATATGATTTCAAGGTATAATGAGCTACTTTAGCATATGATTTCGGGTTATAATGAGCTACTTTAGCAACCCAATCCTACTACACTAGGTTGAACGGAATACTGCACGTATTTTAATTTTATATTAATTATAAATAGTAAGTTTTAGTTTGATTATAATTCTTCGTTATTTAAGAGCTTCGACAGGAAAAGTGTCGTTGATTCGTTATTGGATTTGGAGGGATTCTGTAGTACGTATCTTATCCAAAGCTCGATTGTACCACATCACCGAAAACTGGGGAATCGAACGCGTACAGTTGAAAAGTTCGTTGGGCCGCAGGAAGCTCTGGAACAAGCTGATATCCGTGTTTTCATTGTGAACTGGTAAAACGGATGGACAGCGTAGAGATACATTATTGTGGGCCCATAGAGTTTACTGTGTACGTCATCTGTGTCCATATCAAATGCAAAATAGGGCCCACCTACCTGACTGGGGGCCCACTTTGATGTATGTTCCTTACATCCACGCCGTCCATCCATTTTTAAATATTATTTCATGGAATGATCCAAAAAATAAAGTAGATCCAAATTTCAAGTGGACCACACCACGTGAAATGGTGTTGAATGACCATTAAAGACTTCTTGGGGGCCACAATGTTTTGATTGAGCTGATATTTTTTGGGTCCATTCATCGAGTTCTTTGTGACCTTATGAACAGGCTGGATGGAAAATATATCTGTGACCTTATCAGATAGAAAGTAAACATTCCTGTGGCCCCAAGAAGTTTTTAATGGTCATTCACCACTGTTTCATGTAGTGCGATCCACCTGAGAGTTGGATTTACTTTATTTCGGACCATAATATAAAATGATCTGTAAAAATGGATGGACGGCGTGGATATAATGTAAATAAATCAAGGTGGCCCCACAGTAAGGGATCCACCCACCTCCGGCGTCCCCTTTGCGCGGCGGATGCGTGCCTTCAGTCTCTCTGTCGCGACTGGGGCGACTGAGTATCCAACGTATGTCGCCACCCACATGCTGAGACCGATGATTGGAACCGTCCGTATTGTAGAATCTATGTTGTGATGGCTACAAAATTACACTGATGGATGATCGTGACCATCGATATCTGTAGCTGACTTAGAACATCGAAAAGAAGAATTTCAATGGATCGAATTCAACTCTAAAATTCAAAGATTAGTTTAATTACTGAAGAGTGACTATGGGCAAATAACTTATATATTTTTGTAAAAATAATATGAACGGTTCAAATCTTCCGATCATCTACGCGTACGGGCCCCAGTTGGCCGCGACACACGCTGGATACTCCGACGCGACAGAGGCAAAACGAACTCTTATTCTCTTACTCTCCTAAACGCTAGAGGCCACATTCCACCGCCATTTCCGTTAGAAAGCAGGAAGAACGAAAAATTGCCTAAGGGCAAGAAAACTTTGAGCAACAAGTGGGTGTTCAGAAAGAAGGTTGAGCAAAAGAATTCATAGACGAGGTTCAAGGCCAGACTTGTGGTGAAAAGGTTTGGTCAGAGAAAAGACATAGACTTCGAGGAGATATTCTCACCAGTGGTGAAGATGACATCCATACGGGTGTTGCTTTGGTCGGCGGCTAGCATGGATTTGGAGATAGAGCAGTTAGATGTTAAAACTTCATTTCTCCATGGTGACTTGAAAGAAGAGATTTACATGCACCAACCAGAGGGGTTCAAAGTCAAGGGCAAAGAGCATATGGTGTGTAGGCTGAGGAAGAGCTTGTATGGGCTGAAACAAGCTTCACGGCAATGGTACAAGAAGTTCGACTCGTTTATGTTGAAGCATGGGTATGACAGAACGGAGTCGGACCACTGTGTATTCACGGGCAAGTTCTCAGATGGTGATTTTTTAGTTCTGCTGTTATACGTTGATAACATGCTCATCATGGGAAAAGAAATCAAGAAAATCAACAGGCTGAAACAGGAGTTGGGCAAGTCTTTTGCGATGAAAGACTTGGGCCCGGCTAGACAGATCCTAGGAATGGAGATAACCCATTGCATAAGCAGCAGGAAGCTTTAGCTGTCACAAGAGCGGTATATTGAGAAAATCCTAGAGCGGTTCAATATGAATGCAGCGAAGCCGGTCAGTACTTCACTGGATGGTTACTTCAGATTGAGCGACAGACAGTGTCCCAAGACGAAGACAGAGGTGGAAGAGACGCAGAAGATACCCTACGCGTCAGTTATAGGAAGTTTGACGTATGGTATGGTGTGTACACGCCCAGACATAGCATATGTGGTTAGTGTTATCAACCGGTATCTTGCTAATCCTGATAAAGAGCATTGGGTATCGGTGAAATGGATACTGCGATATTTAAGAGGCTCATCCAGGTTGAGCCTATGCTATGGTGACGGTAAACCTATGTTAGAGGGGTACACAGATGCAGATATGGCAGGCGACATAGACTCCAGGAATTCTACATCGAGATTCATGTTCACGTTTGCGGGAGGAGCAGTTTCTTGGCAAAGCAAGCTATAAAAGGTCGTAGCATTGTCGACGACAGAGGCCGAGTACATTGCAATCATAGAGGCATGTAAAGAAATGCTTTGGATGAAAAGGTTCCCACAGAAACTTAGCCTGAAGCAGGAGGAGCACGTAGTTTATTGCGATAGTCAGAGTGCTATATACTTGAGTAAGAATCCAAGTTGAAGCACATAGAGATTTAGTATCACTGGATTAAGGATACTTTGGAATAGAAGGTGTTACAGCTCGAGAAGGTTCATACGGACGATAATGGGTCAGACATGATGACCAATGCTTTGCTCAAGGGCAAGTTTGAGGTTTATATAAACCAGATTGGCTCGAAGAAGGTAAATCCCTCCTGGGTCAAAAAGTGGAAGATTTAATGGAGTTTTTCCCTGTGCTTGACCGGTCGTGAGCCTTACACGACCGGTCGAGGGCTGGTACGACCAATCGTGGAGTTGAGCCTTGACTGGACTCAAAGTCCAGTGACTTTGGGTTATTTTTCTCCGGGGTTCTCGACGGTCGAGGGTGGTGCTTCTACCAGTCGTGGGTGGCGCTCGATCGGTCGAAGACTCGACTCGACTAGTCGAGGTTACGCAGATTCGTTCCACGAGTTTGTGCGGATTACGAAAATCCGAGTCCTTTCGCAATTGGGATGCGGAAAGGAGTTTCCTAAAACTAAAATAGGGGTCCCTAGGGTTTTCTAGGGTATGAAAAATACAAGAGGGCTATCAAAGGTGTGAGAGAGAGAGAAGAAAGAGAGAGAGGAAGCTTGTAGAAGGGAGGTTATGCTCGTGGAGGTGATCTATTGTGCAATCTATATCTCAACGCTTTTTACATCCTCGTAATCGGTCAGATCTCTCCGTTTTGTTTATTCTCTCATTGTTTATTCACTCCTGCGTGAGTGAAGAAGGTTGTAACTTTATACTTCATAGTGGATTGTTGATCTGGACAAGGTCCCGTGGTTTTTACCTCTTCGAGGGTTTTCCACGTAAAAATCTCTTGTGTGGTGTGTGATTTATGCTTTGATTTATTTCATTGATTTATTATCCATAATTCTGGTTTGTTCTGGAGGCTAGATCCTAAGGTTTTGTGAAAGACCCCCAACACTATTTACGCAATCTCTAGATGAGTATGAGAAACCGTTAAGGCCACATCATGGTTGAAGCACGTTCTAAGCATTCAACAAAAGTAAAATATGATTAAGGATATGTAATTGCTCTTTTACAGGTAGTTACACACGAAAACACCTGTAAAAGAGAATGCATATACAAGAGAAGCATATACAAGAGAAGCATCCACGATCAAACCCAAAAAATCCAATCAATTATTACCTCAATGTTGCATATTTTAGCTTAACTTACTATCCTTACTGCTCATCAGCCATGATATGTTTAGTTTGTAGGAGTAGTTTAGCCCATCCATGCGCATACGCCAGACTAACTTTAGTTGTAACCAATAGTTGTAATTTCTCATATTTAAAGGAAGACTTTAGTTGTAGGAATCGTCCACCAACACTCATATGATGGGTTGACTGTAGTTATAATTATTGGCATTGCCTTAACCTCGCTCATTAGCACACTGCTTCACAAAACACCTTGCTACTTTCAGTCAAGTTAGTGATCCCGTTGTAATAGTAAGTATCACTCATTTTTTTAAATTCATATTTCATTTTTATCTCCATTCAACCATACAATTAATGCACCTTCAAAAATCCTTAATTATCAAGGTTTAAAAAATAAAATAAAAAAAATAAAAAATAAATAAAAGACCTTGTTTGAAGAAGAACCCCAACCTCCAAAAGTAACTTGATAAGGTTGGCTGAATAGGCAATCGATTGAACCATAACTGAGGACTGCTTTATCTTGACATCAGGGGTCGATAGTCATAGTTTGAATCAGACCCAATCGGTCCTGACACAGATGCAAACCACTCGTACGTAGCTAAATTTGAGACTAACAAATTATTGATTGAGGGATGCTAAAAGCTTGGAAGTTTTTTTTGTTCTTTGTAAGTTCAACTTGATATTATTATTTTAAAAAAGTACCAAAGGCTCAAAAAATAAAAGACAAATCTCACGAACATAAAAGACATGAGTTTGGACAATAGTCTAAAAGTTTCCTTGGGTGGAAGCTATGTGAAGCCCGACACGATATCCGTGAGAAATTTACCAGTTTCTTCCAAAGAGGTCAGGAAAGAAAATGAGTAACATGTGAAACTCAAGTAAACCAGGCTAAGGAAAGAGTGGGAATGAATCTTCCACCACCAAAACCTTTATAATGACATGTAAATCTTGAATGGGGCTAATATTGGTGATTTTAGATCACCCCAGTTAGAATGAGCTTATGAATGGTTTGGACGGGATATAAACATCATGGTGGGCCCTGGGACGGTTCAACTGTGGGCGTTTTCATCCACATTTTTCGCATATTGTGGTCCACTTAAGTTTTGAATGTGTCTTATTTTTTTAGATCATGCCCGAAAATAAGCCAAGCAACCAATGGACGGCAGATTTTCTCAGGGAGGATGATGTATGATCCACGTAGGATGATGTTTGGCCGCTGATGGTGTAGCTCTTAGGAATTCATCTAGGTGTATCGAGGTGCATCCAGCCATCCAGACCGACCCATGGATCTACAAGAGGCTTTACTCCCGGATTGAAAGTTATATTCAAGATCTACCATCGAATGAAGGCGCAAAACGGTGGGACTGTAAGCTCTGAACGGTCAACATTTGAAAATATTTTATCCCTCCTTTGGGACTGCATTAAAAATCATCCGTACATGCCAATGCTAAAGGTATGTGAGAGATCTGAGCCATCCAGGTGGTCCGCCCCACCATGCACCTCAATATCAGGTGTATTCAAGGTTGGGAGAGCATAGACTCTACTAAAACAGACGATAGCTAAAAAATCGACCGTGGATGGCCCACAAACATCACAGTGGGCCCACAGATTTGTGTTCCACGGACTCCCAACTTGTAGCCCGCAGGAGCTTTGAGTTGCCACCGTTATGTATGAGTATTATCCACACCGTCCATCCATTTTTTAGTGTCATTTTAGGGCATAAGACAAAAAATGAGGTGGATCCAAGGCTCAAGTGGACTACACAATGGGAATAAAACTCTTATTGTTGAAAACTTCTTGGGGCCACGGAAGTTTTGGATGGAGCTGATATTTGTGTTTTCTCTCCTCATCCAGGTCCATGTAACTTTATGAATTTTTTGGATGGCAAATAAACATCACGGTCGGCCCTAGAAAAGTTTCAACATTGAGAATCATTATCACGCTGCTTCCTGTGGTGTGGTCCACTTGAGCCTTAGATCTACCATATTTTTTACTACATACACAAAAATGATGTGAAAAAATAAAAGGATGGACGGTACAGATAAGACTCATATATCACAGTGATTACTCAGAGCTACCGCGCATTCCCAGCCAGAGACTAGCAGGGTTGGATGCAATCCGCGTCATTTCCAATCATTATGCGGGCCACATTTTGTAAGAAGAATATGAACGGTTCCAAAGAAATTCAGATTCAATTCCATATGTGGGCCCATCTGATGAATCGATCAGCATGAGTTCCGAGACCGCATTTTCACGCTGACTCCCACCTGGCAATGGTCCGGATGTCTCTGTGATTCGCACACGAGGACTGGAGAATCGATTAGGACAACGGTTACTTGGATATGCGATGGCCCATATATCCGGCCAAGCTATCACTAGGTGGGCTACACTCATATCAATAATGATGTAGAGGGGGTTGCAGACAGTTTCATCATCAAGATTGATCAGAAAAGGCCTGGTTGACTACAAAAATGATCTGAGCCGTCAGACCTTAAATCTTGAATATCTTGTGAACATTATATGATTTCAAGGTATAATGAGCTACTTTAGCATATGATTTCGGGTTATAATGAGCTACTTTAGCAACCCAATCCTACTACACTAGGTTTAAAGGAATACTGCACGTATTTCAATTTTATATTTATTATAAATAGTAAGTTTTAGTTTGATTATAATTCTTCGTTATTTAAGAGCTTCGACAGGAAAAGTGTCGTTGATTCGTTATTGGATTTGGAGGGATTCTGTAGTACGTATCTTATCCAAAGCTCGATTGTACCACATCACCGAAAACTTTGGGAATCGAACGCGTACAGTTGAAAAGTTCGTTGGGCCGCAGGAAGCTCTGGAACAAGCTGATATCCGTGTTTTCATTGTGAACTGGTAAAACGGATGGACAGCGTAGATACATCATTGTGGGCCCACAGAGTTTACTGTGTACGTCATCTGTGTCCATATCAAATGCAAAATAGGGCCACCTACCTGACTGTGGGGCCCACTTTGATGTATGTTCCTTACATCCACGCCGTCCATCCATTTTTAAATATTATTTCATGGAATGATCCAAAAAATAAAGTAGATCCAAATTTCAAGTGGACCACACCACGTGAAATGGTGTTGAATGACCATTAAAGACTTCTTGGGGGCCACAAATGTTTTGGATTGAGCTGATATTTGTGTGGTCCATTCATCGAGTTCTTTGTGACCTTATGAACAGGCTGGATGGAAAATATATCTGTGACCTTATCAGATAGAAAGTAAACATTCCGGTGGCCCCGAGAAGTTTTTAATCATGTAGTGCGATCCACCTGAGAGTTGGATCTACTTTATCTTTCGGACCATGCTATAAAATGATCTGTAAAAATGGATGGACGGCGCGGATATAATGTAAATAAATCAAGGTGGCCCCACAGTAAGGGATCCACCAACCTCCGGCGTCCCCTTTGCGCGGCGGATGCGTGCCTTCAGTTCTCTGTCGCGACTGGGGCGACTGAGTATCCAACGTATGTCGCCACCCACATGCTGAGACCGATGATTGGAACCGTCCATATTGTAGAATCTATGTTGTGATGGCTGCAAAATTACACTGATGGATGATCGTGACCATCGATATCTGTAGCTGACTTAGAACATCGAAAAGAAGAATTTCAATGGATCGAATTCAACTCTAAAATTCAAAGATTATTTTAATTACTGAAGAGTGAATATGGGCAAATAACTTATATATTTTTGTAAAAATAATATGAACGGTTCAAATCTTCCGATCATCTACGCGTGCGGGCCCCAGTTGGCCGCGACACACGCTGGATACTCCGACGCGACAGAGGCAAAACGAACTCTTATTCTCTTGCTCTCCTAAACGCTAGATGCCACATTCCACCGCCATTTCCGTTAGAAAGCAGGAAGAACGAAAAAGAAAAATCTCCTAATTTTTCAGATCTCTCGATCTCAACACAGATCGAAAGATCTGAACTGTCCATCATGAATATTTTCAGATTAGCAGGGGACATGACCCATCTGATGAGCGTCATCGTCCTCCTCCTCAAGATCCACACCATCAAATCCTGCGCTGGTACGTCATCTCCCCTTTCTTGCCATTGTCTTTCTTCCTCTCATTTTTTAAGATCGAATTCTCAAAAATTCGGACCCCGCAATCGGGCAATTCTGGCCGTCCGTTGAACCATCGGGTATGTGATGATGTCCGTCGATGACGCACATTGGCGGCCTGGTGGAAGTTCCGGATCCCTCACCCCACGTTCCGGCGTGGGATGTGATTGCGAGATCCGGACCGTTTGTTAGGTAGGCCCTGCTGTGTTTTAGGATCTGAAATCGTAATCTCTTGAAATATTAACCTTGGCGTTTCTCGAAGTGTTATTGATGCAAATGTGAGATCGTAAAAAGTTCTGTGCAAATGGATGAGGGATCTGAACCGTTCATCAGGTTGGCGCCGCTGTAAATGTCCCGTGATCTGAAAATCGGCCTATTCCAGCCATTGGCTAGGCGGCTAGGCCACATGAGTACCAAAATTTTGGACGGTTAAGAAAAATTATCCGTTTTGGCCCACCTGATTTACCGACTAGCCTAATTGTCTGGTAGTCGGTGTAGAAGTTGTTGCCCACCTGACGAATGGCCCGGATCTTGCATGCATTCCCATTGGCACATGTGGCAAGAGTTGGATCTGAATCCTACATCCTTATCCGGCATTTGACTGGATTTTTACATTGCATTGTCCTAATTTCGTAAGTTTGTGAAAATGATATTTATTTCAAATCCAGTTATCAAATTAATGAAATTTCGATCTCTGAATTGCAAGAATGGATGAAGAACACATCCACAAGAAGATTGGAATAGAGAGGAATAAACGAATTTATTTGAATTTCTTCATTTCTTACAAATACTTAAATGAAACATCGCAAATTCAGAAAATGCAATCCCCCTACCTCTTAGAACAACCCCTTTTTATACACCCTCAAAAGACACCCTAAAATCCTTGAGAGTCTTAAATTAAGATTTTCCAACTATTTGATTGACTTCAAATCAATCTAATCTATCAACGATAGCAACAGTTCTATGTACAAAGATCTGACCAATTTGTAGTCGCCTAAAAATTGTAAAAGTAAACCCAGATAATCATCCCCAAAATCTTTAGATAATCTTCAAAATCAGCGCTCCTATCTTCCAAAAATTATAAATGCCAGTCTCTAAAATTTAGCCCGAAAACTAGAAGCAAACTTCCCAAAATGTGGACCTTGGGCCTACATTAGCATGCTTTCATTAGATGTAACTCTCAATTACTTTAGTTTGAAAAAGTATGGTTACTCCTTTTACCATCTTCCCATGGCTAGAAGCCTAGAACCTCTAGTGCAAAACTGTTTTTGTTGCCAAGGCAAACCTCTCCTAATCTTAGTACAAACATTATTTTCAAATGGTCTTTCTGCAGTCGATGATGTTTTACTTGATTGCGGAAGGGGATTCTCGGAATGCAGTTGCTTGGGCTTCCAGAATCATTTATTGTCCACGAAAGTTCTCATTTCGAATGATTTGAGTTTGTGTTCTCGTCCATGAAAGTTCTCATTTTGAATGGTATCGGTGATTCTCTGGCTAAAGAAGGGGTCCCGTTGATAATTCTCTCTATATAAGGGATTGCTATCTGTCACCTTGATGGATCTTGTCACTACTTCCCCTCTCTGTTTTTTTTTTATGAACTTCTTTTTTGCCGATAAATCAAAAGCCTAAACCCACCCACAAATAAAAATACAGAAAATGTGTCTGCTGCCTAGGGGATGAATCGAAGTAGGAAACCACAACGGATCAATTTGATTAACATCAGCAGGAAAAACGCTTGCACTTTTTATCACGTAAGATTCTTACACTACTATGCCATCGGGTAGCTTATCGAATGACCTTTCCAATGAGCCCTAGATTGTGTGATTATTTTTAAGTTGCTATTAGAGGAAATAAAATTGTTGTGTCATTGGCATGAATGGTTGGATTAGATTGCACCTAGCTCATCAGGTGAGCTCGTTAATGGGTGCCTCTGTTAGAGGGGAGACTCGGGATCAAGTCGATGTGTTGGTTTCGATGTTGCCTCAACCACTATGACATCATCCAAGAAAAAGAATGGTTGGATTAGATAGAATATAGTGTTGAGAGTGCGTTAGGTTTAGGGTCTAGTATTATAGCTTTATTTGAGCTTGGTACAGGGGCTTTGCTAGTTTTTTTTTTGCTTCAAATTGAGCTCTGAAGCTCATTTGGTGGTTCTATGAGAACCCTCATTCACAAAGTTCATTAATTGTTTATCAACTCTCAATTTGATATTTGCAAATGGTTTGTGGATTTCATGCTCTATTTTCCTGATCTTTTTTCTCACTTTAGGATTTACTGCTGTAGTTTTCATTATTTGCCACTTTCCATCAGATTAAAAAATAAATAAAAATTGCTGCACTCAACTCAATTTTCAGGCTGCACATGTGCTATTATGTCTCTAACTTTAATTTGGATTTTGGTCTTGTCATATATCATCCCATTTGATTGTCTTGCAAACCTTCACATTTGTGTATTCCAATGGTTGTAATTAGAGGTTTACTATTATTAGTATTAATATCATCATCATCATCATCTAAGCTCTATCCCAGCTAATTGGGACTGGCTATACAAATCATGTTCTGCCATTCCACTTTATCAAGGGCCATATCCTCAGTTAAACCATAGGTCATTAAATCTGTAACATGTACATGATATATAACTCCTGACATTCTTTATCATATGCAGGCGTTTCTTTGAAGACCCAAGAACTGTATGCTCTTGTTTTTGCAAGTCGTTACCTGGATATTTTTACTGATTTTATCTCACTGTACAATTCCGTCATGAAGTTGATTTTCCTGGGGAGCTCATTTTCAATTGTATGGTACATGAGACGCCACAAGATTGTCCGCAGATCTTATGATAGAGAACAAGACACATTCCGTCATCTGTTTCTCATATTACCATGCCTACTTTTGGCCTTATTTATTAATGAGAAGTTCACTTTTAAAGAGGTATGTGTGTCTTCTTTTATTCATGATCAGGTGATCATATGCTTGCATATAGTGGATCGATATTATTTATTTACGAGGAATTATAGGATCCTTGAGCTAACAATTTGTACAGTATACTCAGATCTTCAGTCCCATTGTCTTGTAATCCAAACCATTGGTCTATTCCATCCCACTGCGGATGGTTCATGCCCCAAAGATCTCCCAGATAGGATCATCCTAGTCAACCATCTAGGGAATTTTCAGTTGAATGTGTTTCTTAGCTGTCTATTAGTGAGCCACAAACTGAAAGGTCGGGATTTCCTTATCAAGGGGACTTCTGGGCATGCCCATCCATGGTGAGAGCCAATGGACCAATGGTCTGGATAACTGAACTGTGGGCTCACTTGCCAGAATTGAAAACTTGAGTATATTGTGCATAGTCTCAGGTCAGGGATCATACTATTCCACTTTACTTATTAGTTTCATTATGCACGTATTTCTCAAGCGTAATCAGAATCTCCTTGCATGTAGTGGTCACTGCTTCCCCAATTTTATCTAGATTTTGGTTTCATCATCTGGTTAAATGCCTGTCATCAATGCAATGGAACAGGTAATGTGGGCATTTTCCTTGTATTTGGAAGCTGTTGCAATACTTCCTCAGCTGGTCTTGTTGCAAAGGACTAGGAATATCGACAACTTGACTGGGCAATATGTACTCCTTCTTGGGTGAACTACCAATCCTTAATCCTTGTTTGTCTGATCCTTAATTTATGCATTTGTCAGAATGTCTGAATTCACATTAGGGCCTGTTTGGATGGTAGGAAAAGAAAAGAAATTTGTAATGATTATCCATTATCCAATGATGATTTCCCAAGGTTCCCCATGAGCATGGATTCCACATTGGGGGTCTTGTTTGGATAACAAGTGGAAATTGAAATAAGGTTCTCATGATAGTCACCTCGTATCTTGTGCATGAGAATTTGACTGTGGTGGTTGGGTAATGATTGCTTTTTGAAATCCAATGTTTCTAACGTCCCATCATGGGAAACTTCATCCATTTTCTTGCCTTTTCCTTTCTTTTTCCACTATCCAAACAGGCCTGAGTTTCTATGATCTTTCATTTCATCTAATGGCACATAATCACTAGATTTTCAAATGATGCATTATTAGATTTTCATTTTCCGTTGTGACTAAACAGTACATTGAAGTTTAAGGGCTACAATTTATTGTTGGTTCTGTTGGATTTATTATTATTATTTTTTTTTTGCCATGCATATGAAAAAAGAAACCATCATTGCAATGGCTTTGCTACTAGGAATTCCATGTCACTTTTTTACCTCACCTATATATATTTGCTAGACAAAACGGTTGCTCAGCTGTTCTCTTTCTCTATCTACTTCACCCTTCTGTTACATTTATGTGAAGGAGAAGTTTTCATGTTTTCTTGCAAGCTTATCTTCAAAGAGATGAAAGACCCTAGTCTGTTTGATGTGAGCTGGCCCTTTTTAAGCTCAATTTCTTAGTTTACAGGAGAGGTTTGAGTCTCTTAGGGTCCTTGGCCATTGATGGTTGGGCATGATGCACATTTTTGGGTCGGCCTTTTGGCCTTTGAAAGCACATGCCTCTGTCTTTCATGTGCCCCT
Source organism: Magnolia officinalis (assembly GCA_021015155.1). Lineage (NCBI taxonomy): Eukaryota > Viridiplantae > Streptophyta > Magnoliopsida > Magnoliales > Magnoliaceae > Magnolia > Magnolia officinalis. The sequence continues at coordinate 99,639,365 of JAJHSJ010000005.1, read as the reverse complement.
TCATGACCAGGCCATCTCTATTGTTTTTTCCCTCTTTTTTAATAAAATTATTTTACGTAGCAAAAAGCGAAGAAAGAAAAAAAAAAGGGGGTTACCATCAGGTACGAGCTATGTTACTTGTAATTGGGGGGTCTCAATTTCCTACAATGCCTGTTACTGGGAGCCCATGCAACAAAACTCTGTGGGGCCCACTGAGATGTCTGTGTGACATCTACTCTGTCCATATGTTGTGCCAGCTTATGTTAGGTTTTGAGCCCAAAAATCAGGCAGATTCAAAATCTAAGTGGCCCACACCACAAGGAAATGGCAGAAATAGAAAAGCCCACCATTGAAACCTTCTTGGGGCCCTCAGAAACTTTGAATCAGGCTGATATATGTGTTTCCATTCATCCCTGTGAGAGTCAGTTTATGAACAGGTTGGGTATCATATAAACATATGGTGGGCCCCACGAAGGTTTCAATGGCAGGTGTTTTTATCCCCCCTGTTTCCTGGGGTGTCACCCACATGAGTTTTGGATCTGCCTCATTTTTGAGCTCGCATCCTACCATGAGCTGGCACAACTGATGGAGGGAGTGTCTGTTGCACAGAAATCAGGTGGGCCTCACAGTTTTTTGTCCGATGGGCTCCTTGTGACGGGTGTTTGTAGGAAATTCATGTCTGTAATCAAGTGGGACCAATGACTTCTCATTTCAGTTCGATTCCTACTGGCAGGATCCATGTGTCTGCAAGAGAACACAGAATCCCTTAAACGCCAATACAATTCTGATGATAATGACCTTTTTTCATACCTCATCCCTATCCTGTAGTTACCATAAGACAGACATGGAATGTGGCCTGACAATGAATTTTTGTTGTGTGTGGTCTGTCAAAGAATTTTTTTTGCTCTAAAGAGGATGTGAAATCTTTATCTTTTTACAAGATGAGAACTGTCCTTAGTTCACTTGTGCTTGGAAGGTATTATTTGATGCTCGACTGAACCAAACTCTTTTTTTTTTCTTTTTTTGTTTGGCCTAGAAACGGTACAGGTGGGCCCCACCATTTGTTGGTCAATGAGCTCTCCATCTGGTGGGATCTGTCTATTGTAGATGAGCCACTCTGTAGTTGTTCCCATCCATCTGTCTTAGTTGTCCGATTGACGGTGGCCTACAAATGTATGGTTCAGCCAAATGGTCCATATTCCATCTTATTTAAGTGGGTAGCTGAAAAGTGGGACCCACCTTATGGTTGCTGGCCAAGTACAGAACAGCAATTTAATCAGATCAAACATTTCCTCATCATCTAAGTATATGCTTATCAGACTGATTAACTCTTCTGCTCTCTAGTTAAAGCATTTCTATCGATTTAAATCAACAGTGCCTGTTTTAATGCAGTGCGTACCGATCATTGTACATTCTCAACTGGATTTACCGCTACTTCACCGAGCCACACTACAGTCATTGGATAAGTATGCCAAGCTCTATAATTCCCGCTGCTTCGTCTCGTCTTTTCTCCATTTTGCGAGCTCTCAGATTATATTCTGTTTCACTTTTGATGCTGCAGCGTGGATATCTGGGCTCGTGCAGACATTGCTGTATGCTGATTTCTTCTATTATTACTTCAACAGGTAAGTGATTGTACTCCTTCAAAATAGAATTGTACAGTTGTAGTTACCTACAGCCTCGTGGCCATCTAAGCTGCAAATGGGATGATAGATGTCCAGTTTAGGGAAAGGAGTGGTGGCCACTCATCAGTTGGGCCTGGTTTGTATGTGCTGTACCAGGAATCAGGTTCAATCATGATGTATGTGCTGATATCGAGTAATTTATTTCCTAATCATCCATTTTCTTCATACACCTGGAGTCACAATGGCTGAACCGAGCTAATACTTTAGCTGGACATGCACTGCATCCTATCAGATGAATGGTCCTGATTTCACCCACATAACAAGAGTACAATACTACTCCCCTATACTCCAATTTGTCAAGTGTATCGCCATGCCATTCATCAGTTGGGTTTACCTGGTACGTGCTAATGCTGGAAATCATGCTTAGTGATGAATCTGGGGTTGTGATTTTAAAAAACAGAATTGACCTGATTCTTTAGCTGCACACATGCAAGGCAGCCACTAGATGAATGGCCCTGATTTCACCCTCATCACGGAAGCACAACTGGGAGATAACCATGACATTTTGCTACAGATGGGGGTGTAAAATGTAGATTGGATGGCCTCGTGGGGCCAAACAATCCACATCTTTTGGCAGATGGGGCGAGCTGTCTGAGCCCACCAAAATGTGGGTTTGATGGCCCAAACGTTTTCTGCCCCAATCCAAACAGGAGGAGAGTATGCCAGTACAGCTATTTACACTTTTTGAGCTTTGTTCTATGACGTGCAGCTGGAAAAACAACGTGAAGCTCCAGTTACCAGCTTAAGGTGATGGATCAACTGATCTTGAGACTTGCAGATTAAGGACCCAATGCTGCATACAACAACATATACACGTTCCATTTGGATGTATTTTTACAGGGACTGTTGGGCAGGGTGTAATCTAGAGACAGTTTGCACCAAGGATATGGTTAGGTCATTTTTCAACTACAAGGGGGAAATATTGTTCTCATAATGATTGAAAGAATATGGACTATTGATCCAGTGGGCCCGCCTATGATCACTTTGGACCATTGGGCAAGCAGTCTACCATGGACACAGTTGGGCGGGGGTGTAATCCTAAAGGGTGTTTACACATAATATTATCAGATAATTTTATTTTTTATTTTTATTTTTCTTTTTTCAACTAGGGAGAAGGGGGAAGCTTTTTTTTTTTTTTTCATGATACTTAAAAGTGAAGAGCTATGATCCGGTGGGAGCTCTGGTAATTGATTTGGACCATTGGACAGTAGGCCTGCCATGGTTGCAGTTCCCCAATGCCAACATGGTCCAAGGTGGTCACAGCTGTTTTGGGCTGCAAATTGTTGACCCGAACCCGAATGACCCAACCTGAGCTTGTTTTGGGTTTAGTCGGGGGTCGTCAAGGTCTTCTGGTCAGTTTGCAAAATGCCAACCTGATACGAGATTAGGTTTGGTTCAGGTTGAGTAAGAACAATCATGTGCATATGGGCCCGGTTGGATGAGTATGGAGGAATTTGGGTTAGGTTCAGGTTGCAGATGGGCCCGGTTGGGCTTCAGTTGACCCTTGAACCAACCCAAGTTGCACCCTTACTGTGTGGTTGTGGTTATACAAATGATGGGTATTTTTCGTTCCTGTGCAACCTACTGTTTGTTGTTTCCTCTCATCCAAGGCTCTGTTTCAATGATGGGTTGGCCTTACATTAGCCTGCATGACCGAATTTGATTGGTAGTAAGGTGACAAATAGTTGTAATGGATCATAGGTTACATGTCATGACCAAATTCTATTATTAGACGAAGCTTGTATGGGTACTCGCATCAGGCTGCAAGGCTGCCCATCCAGATATTCATCCTTGGCACGCAGGGGTCAGATCCAAGCTCCCAATTACTTGGGCCTCATCTTTTTGATGGGCCAGGGTTTGTCTTAAGTTCATACAAGGAATGGAATGGACCCACAAAATATCTCACCCCTAGTGTTGGGCCAGGTCGGGTCATATGGGCATCTGTTGGATTCCCTCCTTGACGAACCTGAATCAATAAATGCTAAACCATTGCAAATGGGTATGAGATTCATTCCAAATCCTAGCCTCAATTGGTATATAAGATGGCCAAGGATCAGATCAGTCGACTACTTGGCCGGGCCACATTTTCTTACCCTTCCCACCTATTTCTAACCAGAGGCGGTAACGGATGGGCTTGAGGCTGGGTCTTGGGCTTAGCACAGGCCCGTTTAAAGCTTTGTCAGAATACATAACACTAATGCCCATGAACAATAACAAATATTGCCCCTGTACACTGATTTTAAACCTTGGCATCCCTCAAAAACAGCCAGCACCAACACTCCCATTCAATGTTACAACCCCGTTTACATCTCAATTAGTATCTTTGCTGACTGCTACATGATATATAATGGGCCATACAGGGCAGGTAATTGAGGTCCACTTAGGGTTGCATTTTTTTGTCCATTTCCATCAGAGCTCCTGATGGCAAAAGAGATGCTGCCTCAAGCAGGCTTCCAAAGAACGGTAAGAGGACAATCAACAACCTTAAAAGGTCCCAGCTGGAACTGCTGATGAGTATAAAAAAACCTTTAAAACTGTTAAATGGTGAGTTATGGAATTTATCCATCAGAATGTTAAAAGGACCAAAATCCTCAAAAAAAAAAAAAAAAAAACACATGATGCAGGAAGTGGGTGCAAGACAACAGCTCTCCGGCCACCATTTAAGTGCGGTACCATTTGTTCAAACCCAAGCCAAAAAAATTAATCAGGTTAATGAGATGGCAGTCATACACCAAGGGTGGTGGGGATAGGCACACCCACCATAAGAACCCAACTGGGCCCACCGTACATGCCATCTGAATCTATTCCTCAGTTGAGGTCCATCAGGATGAAGAGACGTACAAAACTCAGGTGGGCCACAGTGAATTTCGGAGGTTTCACCTGCAATTTTATGTTGTTCCCGTGCCATATCCCCCCTTGACATTCTGGGCCCCACAGCGCAGATGTTCAAGCACTTCCTACAACATATCTTGTCAAGGATTCCAGTCAGATAATGAAGTTACAATGTGTGTGTGTGTGTGTGTGTGTTGCTGTTGGGGGGGGGGGGGGGGGGGTGGGGGGTTCACTGACATTAAACACAATAGGCCACATAAAGTAAATAAGAAAAAAAGAAGTGTGTATATGATCTTCAAAACCAGTACATAAAACCCCCAGTCAGAGTAATTTACTTAAAAAAGGTCACATAAGCTGCTTTCCAGATAAGCAAATTAATAACGAGCATTCCATAATCTAGGCTGCATGAAATGAAACAGAAAAAAAAATGCTCCAGAGGAAGTAGAAGTGCAAACCTCAATAGGGACTAACTGTTTATCAAAACCACAAAAAAGCAAACGTTTCAAATTTGTCTGTTTGATCACTTGTCCATGCCGGATCCTTCTATACAGGAAAAAAAGTCTTTACTAAATTAAGCAAACAGCAGTATTCATTTTTTGTGGGGCAAGCAAAATCATGCGACTCCATGGCTGCCGCCGCCAGTTTGGTGGAGCATAGCATCAATTTCATCCCCATCCTCCATTTCAAGCTGTTGCATCCAAAGCGAAGAAAGGAAGAAAGAGAAGAAGATGCTAATCAGTTACCACTGTATTTCTGAGGAATTATACAATCCTCGGCCCGACAGCATGCAGCATAGTTTAAAAGCCCGTTGGGTTTGTTGTTCAGGTAAACATTTTACAAGGATAACATTCTCAAGTTGCTGAAATCAAGTTGAACTGAGGCTGAGCAAGCATTTTAAAATCTGAAGCCCAGTTCATTTGGAGATCTAGACAATTCATCTGATAGCCTTCCATAGATTGGACTCTTTATCCCCTAAGAACTTCCTGTTGAATGTGGTCATTGTACTTTTTCCCAAACCATTCATTTACAAAACATCATTAGGAAGATTTTTGGGGCATGGCTACCCATATGGTCGTTCTTTTCAACTCAAAAGGTCTAAAAAGACTCTAAACCCTGAACATGGCCCCCACATGACCTGAGGATACTATGCATTTCTTCGGACCAAGGACGATACGGATACTTGTTTTTGTTTGAAATTTTTCTAAACACGAAATCAAATAATTATATCTTCTCTTATAAAAGGAAAGAAGATTTACTTCATCTGGGGTCTGCTCTCCACGCAGCCGACGTCCATCAAATAAGAAAGCAATGGAATTGAAGTCAACTGACTGACGATCACAGTATGCATTCATGAGCTTTCGCAGCTGGGTGCTACGCTTGATCCTGAAAAACACCTCATTCCCATCCTACAACCACATATCATGAAAGTTTACTAGGTCAGTGCCAAATCACATGCTAATGGATTGCAGGCATGACATCTTCCAAATGGCATTTTACCAGCGGATGGCACGTCACATGGTATTGATGAACAAAAAAATATGATTTTTCTAGTAGCCAAGCACACAGCGAGGAGCTTAGTCACCATTAAAAAACTAAAATAAAATAAATGCAGCATGATATCTTCCCTATTTTTTGAAGGACAGATGTTCAGAATCATTTCAATGGACAGCGAAGTCACTGACCATTGAGTTGCACATGGCCAACATGTAATGTATGTCTGACCAAGCTGCCAGCAAGGTTGGCCCCACCTTGAGGATCATCAGGTACAAAAATCAGGCCAATCTGTTCACCAAGGGGGCTATACCGTAGAAAACAATGTACAGCCAACAGATTCAACTCAATGTACACACGTGGGCCCACGCCTGCTTTTTAAAACCACGAATCTTCAGGTGAGGTTCTTCAAAATAAAAAGAAAAAGAAAAAGAAAAAAAAAAAAAAAAGATCTTCAAGGTGGGGCCAACCATTTTAGCACCTGCAATGAAGAAATACACACGTGACAGGTTGGCCACATGCTTAATCGACATTCAATTTGTGGTCCATTGTGATGGATCTGGACATGCCTCTTCCGAAAATATATAGCAATAGGTCTCCCAATAATCTTTTCAAGATATTTTCCATATTCCCAAAAGAGGAAAACTTTAATGCTCTGGCAGAGTGTGATGGTTGATAGGCAGCACTATGAAATTGTACAGATGGCATACAAGTAACCCAAATAAAGCATTCAGATTGTGTGCTATAATTTAGATGAACCATAAACTGAAAATCATACTGATTTCATAAACTAAATAACCAACTGCTGGACATCTAGTGGCCAGTTGAAAATGGAAAACAGCCAATGGTCTGATTAGCAAATGTATCCACTAATCAAAGGTTATGGTTGCTCAACAAATATGATTTTTGGAAGATGACAAATTCACAGGGTGAACTGCAATTTTGATAGTTTAAACTGAATAATATATTCAGCATGTATGATTTCTGAGTGCTTGTGCATCAGGTGTCACACTCTGCTAGAGTATCCAACAACCACCATTTCCAAAAGACCCCCAATAATATTGCAATGAAGGTTAACATCTTTTTGAACTTTTTAATAATCATCCAAAATTTTATTTTCTTGAAAACCTTCTGCTCCCTTAATCTCTGTCTATCTCTCACGCCAAGTTTTTACCCTTTTTTTATATACTTTTTGCAAAAAAATTCCAAATACAACATGAGAAAACCCCAAAAAATTGAAAGTACCCAAGAAATTCAAGCATCAGAAACTGATGAGAATGAGATTTGTCACTTTGGTACTGAAGGGGAACAGAGAATGGTCTGTGCAATAGACCACCTGCAAAAACCTAAATGCCGAACACAAAACATTACATCCAATAGGCAACCAGCATGGCAGTTGGTCACAAATCACCAACATCTACTCCCTTGTTACAACACTACATCGAACCTACCCAAATCCCAGAGCAGAAAGGTCTATGAAAAATAAAAAGAAATATAAAACACAAATTAATATTGGTTCATGTGAAGCTGCATTATAGTCACAGAACATGTTGTGCATGCGTGCGTGTGTGTGTGTGTGTATATTAGTAAAGCAATGATTATATTCGTACTGTGGATACCCTCTTCCAATCAAGAATCAAATACCTTCGCAAATTCCCTCCTGACGACGAGCACATTGGACCTATTGTATGTAGGTATAAAATACTTGTGGATACCGTTCCATTTGCATATTTGCTCTGGGCTATGAAATATGCAACTGTGGAGATCTGTGTTTTAGCAAGGAGCCTCTTCTGTTATTAAGAGATCTGTGAATCTATGAAAATGACAAATGACACAAGTGGACAAATAAAATGTAGTAATTTCTCTTCGTAAGAAATGCTCTAGTGCTCTTCAATCATCGATCTAAAACTGTTGATTAAGTCCACAACACATTTCATGCATGACCATGTGAAAATCACACTGATCAAATGATCCAATGACCTTATTTTTGTAGCTGTCCTTTTTATAAGCCATGGATGTGATCATTAGGATAAGTGATCCTTTACAGTCACAAGCAATCCATGATGGATCCTAAAAATACATCGATCAATTTGTTGATTGGACCTATTTTTGCATAAACAATCCTGACCATCAATATTACTGCAACCAATCATATAGTTAAGCTTGTCAGATCCATGTAATGTTTGCATAGTAGCCAATGGAATTAGCATTGCACCTAATGAACAGTCCAGATCAACAGATCGGATTGTCTAAGTATCGCCATTCAACCAGGAGAACTATAACTTATAGTGCTCTGAGAGAACAGAGTATTTCTCTTCTTTGAATTGATATGAGTGAACCCTAACAGTTACTTCCAATTTTTATAATCGGACATGCCTATACTGGAAAACAATTACTAAAGGACAACCAGTCACTGTTTTTACTTGCAGTGGGGAAAATTACCATAAAAGTTTGGTGCAGATTTTGAGAGAATTGAGTGCTGGAAAACACATTTATGAGCATTGTCTAGCTAAAATTGTAGCCTTTGAAATAGTTGTAGAAAAGATTGATTCCAACATTGCTTTCTGTTTTTTATGAATACAAGATAACTAAACTAAAGCTGCTGTATTAGCACCCAATTCCTCAGCCAGACTTACAGCTATTATATATTTTTCACTCATTGAGGTCCAGGAAAACAAAATGCTAAACCTCAACATGAGATCGAACATCATATAAACATTACTTCCATTATTTGGTTCACAATGTTTCCATTGCTCAGAACAATTCTTATCAACTTGCTAATCAATATATAACTGCACAAAGATCCAAACGAAAATGAGTTTAAAAGAGATACCTACAAAGTTAAATAGGCAGTATCTGTTGAACTTTTATATAAGATTTACATTTGTTAGAGTATAATAGGTAGATTAGGATACTGCCTCTTTTGTTAATAAGTATTTGTTAGGATCTCCCTGGATCTTTAGAGATCTTCGATCTCTTCTATATATTATCCTGATTGTTAATGAAATAAGGAAGTTGCATTCTTCGCAATGTAGTCTCTTTAGATTTCTACATGGCATCAAAGCACCCCATTTGCGGCCTGTGATCTACTCACACCTCCCTGTTGCCCTGCTTGTCCGCCACAGGTTATGTTGCCACCACCTGCTGCCCCATCCAACATACCTGACTGCCTGGCCTTAACCCGATGTCCAGCCACACTATAACTGACGCCGCTGCAACCACTAGCTGTGTCACCCTTGTCCCACAATCCCTTTCCCCTTCCGTCGCCGATGTCCCAGCCCCGACACCATCGCGCTGTTGCAGCCCGCTGTTTGGTGACGCCCACCACTTCCTGCCTCAGCCCCTTGTTCGGTGAGCTCTGCCACCCCCTGCCTATCGCAACCACACCCGAAACTGGCACCACCTTTGCATCATATCTGTCGATCAGCACTTCAGCCCATCTTCTTCAAAACCCAGGCAGCATCCTCAGCCCGCCATCATCACCAGCAATGATTCATCACCATCGTCTTCATCAGCAACACCAGCGTCGCCGTCGTCTTCATCAGCAGCACCGGAATACACCAGTGCGCCCAAATCCACCAGGGTCCACAGCCATTATAACCACCCCCAATCCCTGTCGAACCCGTGGTCCTTGCCAGATCTCTGCTGTCGAGTCCAACCAGAAACCCAATTGTCAACAGCGGCAGCAGCATCTGCCACCATCCACCACACCTATTCCAATCTTTGGGCCCTCAATTGCAGTGGGTCATTGCACCTTTGGAAGGTGAGGCCCACTGTTGGACCGTGTTTGCTGCTGCGCCCACCGTATTTGGTGTGGCTGTCAGAACTATCTGGTGGCCCATATCAATTCCAATGTTGCATCTGCTGGACAGTATCTAATTGCCATACATGTTCTTATGGTGTGGCCCATTTTAGGTTTGGTTTATCATTCATCAATGGGGTATGATGTGTCTTCCAGTCTAAATGCTTGCCACCAATCCTACCAATGTAAGTAACCAAAGGTTCCACTAAGGTACCATCCATGGCACAATCATACACTCATGTGGGATAGGGCTAAGCATACCAACACCAAGTCAGACCAATGGTGGAGACTGCCCATCCTCACACCAAGTCAATCTCTTTACACAAGATGACCAATTCTTGAATACTGCACACTTTGCCTATAGCCTACATTATCATGGCTAAAGCACTGAGATCCATGGATCACAACTCTCCCTTGGCCAACGACCGTTGTATCCAATCTCAGGTGCCCAAGGACAACAAAGGGAAACCCTTTCAAACTCGTATGAATAAACATGTTCCAAACACATTACTTAGGCCACGAATGAATCAATCGCGCATAAAATCTAAGTCAAAAGTAGCCATCAATCGACCACTACACACCATTATGAACATAAGCATTAGAAGGACGAGAGCTGACTAAGCCTTGGTGAGAGGATCCACAACATTGTATGTTGATGTTACTCGTAGAACCTCCAAGTCACATCCTCATATTCTCGCACAATATGGTACTTTATGCCAACATGCTTAGCCTTCCCATGATACCAAAGCTCCTTGCATCATGCAACTACATCATTGTTGTTGCAGTATATAAGAAATGGCCAACCCTATAACAACATGTCGCTCTTCTTAAGCCACACAACTTCTTGGCCGCATACTCTACCTCCATGGTAGAATCCATGATGCACTTTTTGTCACTATACCAACTAACAACACCACCCACTATCGAGTAGAGATGTACCCACTCATCAATCGCCTAACATCGGAATTTGCCTGAAAGTTTGCACTGGTCAACTATAAACCAATGTTGTCAAATTGCATAAGTCGTCCTGAGCAATCTAAGGTTGTTGTACGCCTATGCGATGCAGTTGCAAAGCCCCATGAACTTTTTTAACTTAAAAAATACTTCAAAAAAAAAAAAAGAAAAAAAAAATTACATGAAATGAGTGAGAGAGCAAGACTTAAGAAAGATTTTTATTTGGGGGGGGGGGGGGGGGGGGGTGGGTGTGTGCTCAACATGGACCTCACCATGTCTAATAGTGTGTGATTTGTGATTTCTCCTCTCAACAACCCCATTATGTTGAGGAGCATAGGATGTAGTCCATTTAACGACAATCCCCTCTCTATTTTTTATTTTTTTTGAAAGGTAACGATTTATATTAAAAAAGAGAAACGGATACAAAATCAGAAGTGAGAGACTACTGAGAAAGCAGAGGCAACTACACTCCAAGGAAAAAAAAAAAAAAAAATCAAAATCCTTTAAAGCATCTACTTTAGAAGCCCATTCAATCAACAAGCGTTTTGCTTTGGAGGCAACCACATTAGTAGAATTGGACACATTCCTAAAGCATCTACCATTTCCTTCTTCCCAAACGGACCACCAAATAGCAAGGATAGCCATCCTACATAGCCTAGTCTCTCTCTTTCCTATTCTGATCCTGTGTCAGGCTTTCAAAAGAAGATCCGCCAAACCCGAAAGACACCAGTTGATTCTAAATCGAACAAGAAAATTTGCCCAAATACTAGCTATAAAAGGGCAATGAATAAGAAGATGATCGACCGATTCTTCTTCCCCCATACAACATAGGCAAATATTTGTTAAAACCATCCCTCTTTTTCTCAAATTGTCAACCGTCAGGATTTTTCTTTTCCCAACCAACCAAATACCAAAGCCTTCAAAGGGGCCGAATAGTACCAGACATGGTGAGACATGTGATCAACTGGAGAGTTGTGGTTGTAGAGAAGCAGCTTGTATAGTGATTTGACTGTGAAGAGGAGATTTTTCCGATCTCTAGATGATCCTGTCGGCCTTTGACTAATTTGGGCTAGATTCGTAAACGCAGCCAAGCAGATTCACGTAATCCTCGATCTCCCAGTCTTCAAGATTCCTTCTACATTGCAGATTCCACTTCGTCTTGCCATCCATAACCGAGTAATAGTCAGCAACAAAGATGTCTTGATTTGGAGCCAGCCAAAACATATTTGGGAATCGATCTTTAAGAGGAGACTCTCCTATCCACTTATCTTTCCATAAACGAATTCTATCTCCCTTGCATAGCTCAAAACTAATCCCTTGGATAGTCTTTTTTTTCATTTGGAGAATACCTTTCCAAAGAGCAGAGGCCCTGTACGAGGACGAGTCTTTTGTCCACCAGTCCCCCATTGAACTACCATACTTATATTTGATTATCTTATTCCAAAGACTTTCACTTTCCGTCCCCAATCTCCAAGACCATTTTCCAAGAAGAGCTTGATTCATTGTCTTTAAGTCTTTAATGTCCCGCTCCACCTTCTTTAAAATGCTTACACACTTGTTTTCAATCCACTAAATGAAATTTCTTCTTATCCGCCTTTTCCATGCCAGAGAAAGTTACATCTAAGCTTGTCTAAGGAGGTTAAGACTGATGACGGGAACCTATGTAAGGACATGAAATATAGGGGCAAGTTAGAGAGAGCGGCCTTTATGAGGGTTAAACGACCTCCTATGGATAAGTATCGACATTTCCAGCCTGCCAGGTATTTCTCAAACCTGTGGATGACCTTCTCCCATAGAGCTTTAGGAGGCGGACCAGTACAAAGCGGGAGACCAACGTAAGAGGTCGAAAAGGAGCCCGAAGAACAACCGAACAGATCCGTATAATCAGAGGCTTGTTGAATCTCCAAGTTAAGCCCGAACATTTTGGATTTGGCCATATTAATTTTCAAGCCAAAGACTACCTCGAAGCAACGGATTGTTGTACGCAAATTATTAACCATCTCAGGGTTCGCTTCCTAGAAAATCAGGATATCATCCGCAAACTGAACGTGCGAGATCGGACTGGGCATACCTCTAATGTATATTCCGCTGACAATACCTGCTTATTGGCCTTTGTGTAACATTCTAGAAAGGGCCTCTCCCACAATAAGAAAGAGGAAAGGGGAGAGGGGGTCGCCTTGCGTTAAGCCTCTCGAACTCTTAAAAAAACCTTTTGGGGACCCATTCAGAAGGATAGAGAAGTGCGCCGAGCCGATACATTCACCTATCCATCTTCTCCATTTGACTCCAAATCCCATCCTCTTCATCATGTACAGCAGGAAGTCCCAATTGACGTGGTCGTAAGCCTTCTCAATATCCAAGCTACAAAAAAATGGATTTAAGACCTGATCTATGGCTGGAATCCAAGCATTCGTTTGCAATCAGCATAAATCAACTATTTGTCTGCCCGAAACGAACGCGCATTGATTAGGGGAGATGATCGATCCAATAACCTTCTTTAAACATGAGGCCAAAACTTTTGCCAGGAGTTTGTACAGGCTCCCAAGAAGACTGATCGGTTTGAATTCGTTGAAGGAAGCCGCACTCGAAAATTTGGGAATTAAAGCTATAAAAGACGCCCCCATATTTTTTAAAAGTCTCCCTCTTTCATAAAATTCCTTGAAAAAAGCCATAACATCATCTTGGATAGTTTCCCAGAATCTTTGGAAGAACAAAATGGGATAGCCATCAGGCCCAGGGGCCTTATCTCCACCTAAAGATACCACTGCCAATTTAACTTCTTCCACGGTAAAAGGAGATTCAAGAAAGGAAGCATCTTCACCGGAGATGCTGTCAATATGCCGATGATCCAACCGAGGTTTGTCCCACCCTTCATTGTGAAGCAATCTGTTGAAATAAGATATAGCTTCATCTGTTATTTTATCTCTGTCTTCAATCCGAACATCATTGACGATAATACTACTGATCTTGTTTGCTCTAGCATGCATACTGGCTATGCCGATTTAGAATTCTTGTCACCTTCCTTTATCCATTTTGATCGAGTTTTCTACCTCCAAGATATTTCATCTTCAAGAACTCTGGCTAATATAGATTGAATAAGTTGGATTCTCTTGGCCAGGATATCGGTCGACATCGGGCTGTCTTCTGCTTGAGTATCAATCTGCTGCAATTCTAAGAGGATCGATTCCATCTCTATTGCGAAGTTCCGATTGCTTCCACTGCTTAAGCTTTTCTTTCAGAAGTTTGAGTTTGTAGGAGAACCTTTAACCTGGAAACCTGCCCACCAATCAAAGATCATCTTATGGAAACCTGAGATAAGAAACCAAGAAATGTCAAACCTAAAAGGTTTAGGGCCCCAATCAAACTCCTCAATAGTGAGAAGCACTGGCCAATGATCAGATGTGGTTCTCGGGAGAACTGATTGAGAGATGGAAGGAAACAGCTCCAACCACTCGGGGGATAAATAGAAATATGTCCAATCTAGAAAGGATTGGGCACAGCCTTCCATTAGTCCAAGTATATCTAAAGACAAGCAGAGGGACATCCACCAGATCATTATCCTCAATCCAGGAAGAGAAGTCTCTCATCGCTAAATTGACTTTAAAGCCATTAGTTTTCTCTTCAACATATCTGATCACATTGAAATCCCCAGCAAAACAAACCAGGCCAGAGAAGCTCTGTATAATTGCACTCAATTCAGCCCAGAAATATTTCCTATGAGCTTTGATGGTAGGGCCATAAATAGAGCAAATGAGGAAAAGAGAGCCAGAAGAAATATCCTGCAGGATTGCCAAAACCGAGAAAACACCAACCCGGCTTTTCTGGAGCACCCATTGAGAAGATCTCCAAGCCAACAGAATGCCACCCGCACTACCAATAGCATCTAGAGAGACCCATTTCGCATCCTTCGCCTTCCAAAGCATCCCTAGAGACCTTCTGACGGTCATCGAAACTCTGCACTTTTGTTTCCTGAAGGCAAATAATTTGAGGTTTGCATCTCCCATAGGAACTTTTTATTAGTCTTCTTTTTTGTTTTGACCCCACACCCCTAACATTCCAAGAGACAATCTTCATTTAGAAATTGAGCTACCCCGAGACCCCTGACGCCTTGAGATGGCATTAATGCCAACAATCAGACCCGGACTCATCGCTAAACGTCATAGCTCTCTGTTACTACATGATCTGGCTAGACGATTTGGAGGAGATCTCGTGTGATAGCAGCCTCCCTCGAGATTCAACACATTGAAATAAAGCAATATAATCTTCCGGGCAATCCCCAAACAACATCCCTAGAGACCTTCCGACGTGTCCCATAGCATCCCTGATCCATTTTTTCTTCTGTATCATATCAATTAAATTAGCTCTGTGTTCTTCATCTACCAACTTATTGGCAGAGAAACTCTCCTGCTGAACTGAAGATACTGTTCTGATTTGCAATAGCTCTGCATCAATAATTCCCTCCCCCGCTTCGTCTTGCAATAGCGAGATGAGATTATGATATGACAAACCACAGGAGGAAGAGAAGGGAGTAGATGATTGGGAATCAAGAGAAGATGGAGACTCCGAATGCAAACAGGAAACATCGTCGTTAACACCTACTTCAGGGAGAGCCAAAGGGAACGACTTCTAAGTTGGAGGCCTTCCGATCTCGAATCAACATCCCCAACTGCTTACCTTGGATTCGAGAAGGAAAGACGGCTCCTGATGGAGCTAAGGAAGCTATGGGACTCCCGTCGAGAGATGATAAGAAGAAACGAGATTGCGATTGTTGTCGCGCGAGGGAATAAGAGAAAGGTTTAGATCTATGGACGACAGAGATAGAGAAGTGGTGGGGCCTGAAGAGGCCCTCTCTTGAGGCTCGAGATCCAACCCTGTCATCGGAATCGGTTTGGGGTCTTGGCTCGAGAAGAAATGACTTCCCAAGCCACCTGAAAAGTTCCCGAAGCTGACACGTGTCCCTATACCCTGATAACATAGTTGTTTAGCTGGTTCCGAGGCTAAAGGTAAAGGAGTAGAGCGATGTGGCTCGATCTCTTCCAAGCGAGTGGGCGTCTCCGCTTTTCGGAGATCGAAAACAGTGCCATGTATAGGTCTCGAGCCCTGTGTTCTGCTCGAGTCGCCTGCATGGGTGCCACGTGTTTCTCTTGAGCCCAATACACTGACGCTTTCATGATTAATGCCAGCTGGAGCAATGGGAGTAAGGTTCGGTACTCCCCGGGAGTACCGAAATCGTGCATCTTCATGATCCTCTAGCCCAGAGTGTGAAGGGGGAGGAGCAAGTTCCCTCAACCGCCAGAGATCGCCCCATCTTGGAGTTGGCATGTCCTTTGCTTCCATTTGCACCGGCAACTTGATTTTTCTATTATCGACTAGGACCTTTATATGATTTGGCAAGGGGATCCCTTTCTTTCTTCTGACCCGAATTCTAATCATCACCATCTCCTCTCCCAATTTTGTTTTCTAATCGAGTTCAATGAAGGAGCCTAACAGAGATACCACTGAAATGAAGAACTCATCATTCCATAGCTCAAGAGGAATCCCCCAAATCAAGATCCAATCGTCTTCTATGCCAAACATAGAGAACTCGTTCCACCTTTTCACAACAGTAATTGGACCATCGTTATGTAATACTCCCGCCATGACCGAGATGTCCAGATTAAGGCCCGAGTTTCCCTTAAACCACAATTCGTTATACCCTATAGGTTTGATGTTATACATACTTGGACCGATTCTGCTGCATTCGTCAATCCAGGTTCTAACTTGGGATATGGATGTCCCTTCTCTTGTAATCACCATGACCAAATCCTACAAGGCCTTCATAAAGTTGTTGAAGACCTCCTGATTTATCTGTAGAGTATAATCTGTTTCTTTTTCAAACATGGGGTCTATACTGTCCGTCTCTTCTTTATTCTTCCACCCCTTTTCTTCCTGATACTCTGATTGGGAGCTTGGGTCTTTTGAACAGACCCTATAGGATTGATAAGCACATCTCTAAACGAGGTTCCTTTTGAATGGGAAGGTCCGTTTGATTGAATAGGTTTCTCTGAAGAATTTTTACCTGTAACTTTCTGGTGGTCAGATGATGAATCGGTTGGTCTGAGTCTTTTCTTGCGTTCTGGGCCAAATCTCACCCTTTGAACCAACGGCTTTCCCTCTAAAGCTTTCGTCGCCTCTCTAGATAGTTCTTCATTTGAACTCGTCCTTACCAGGGCAAAACCTCTATAGTAACCATTAACTTGATCCCTAGGCATCACTACATCCATTACCGCACCCGCATGACCAAACACTCGATATATTGATAGGGAGCCATCCCTCAGGGTATCCTTTGACGAAGAGTGTAGGATAACTAGCAGTATCTCGATCCTTCTTTTCTCTTCTATTCCCTTCCCTTTTATGCGCGAGATTTGTATCCATTCTCCCTTCGACTTTGAAATCTATTGTGTTTCCGATTCCTCTGACCCATTTTCCATCACCGTCGTCATCGTCGGTGGCCTCGTCATATCAGCATCGTCGTCGTCGTCAGCATCGTAGTCATCGTCGTCGTCTACCCTTAATATTAATGACACTTAAGTTCCAAGCAGGCTCAGACACCCTTAATATTCCTCTAACACTCTCTATTTAAGATATCTTCAAATTCATTTGATTGGCATTATTCCCCTCAGTTTAACCTAAAAACTCCATGTCTCAAAGACATCCAACTTGTTGTGTATCAAATATAGTTAGCCGAATCAAGAGTAGTCATCGATGAATGTGACAAAATAGTCAGACCCTCCTCTCACTTTAACATTGAAGGTGATTTAGAGCTATGTTATATCATGGGCTGTTTCGGGTATGGGTCCTTTGAGAATCGCCAGGATGATCGAGGAAGCATCAGACATATGCAAAGGCCTCCCTATTTCTTTCCTGCAAGTGGAGACAGAAGCGAATGGTGGCGCGGATGCTCTTGCTAAGGCGCTTCTCACTAGGAGTTGAAAATACTAGACCACAGGAAAGATTTTGGGGGATTCCTAACTATTGGGAGGCATGTCATAACTCAACATGGACCTCCCTATGTCTAATGGTGTGCAATTTCTCCTCTCAACAACCCCGGTATGTTGAGGAGCATAGCGTGTAGTCCATTGAACGACAATCCCCTCTCTATTTAAGAATTATTCAAATTCATTCGATTGATACTATTCCCCTCAGTCTGACCTCAAAATTGCATGTCTCAAAGACATCCAACTTGTTGTGTATCAAGTATAGGTACCCAAATCAAGACTAGTTGTCAATGAATGTGACAAAATAGCCAAACCCTCCTCCAATGTTTTAAATATCGTTATTGCGTAATGTATCGCACCCTTGGGATATGAATGCATATCGGTTATCGCATGGGATATATCGGTTGTATCACATAATGTACGTTGTTGTTGGGAAACATGGGAACATTGGGAAATTAGTCGAATTTTTCATGGAAACTTCAAGAATTATTGAAAAAGACATCAATGCACACTTAGAAATCAAAACATTACAAAAAAATATATATATACACACAAAGTAGAGGTTTCCTTTGTATGGGGTCCTAATACATGCACTGTCCAATTGAACTAATGCAAGTATATTTAAAGTCTATTTATATAAATTATAAACGTAAGAAGACATGTATGAAACACGAGCAATACATTCAAAAGCAAAAGAAGAATCACTAGATTAGGTTGAATACATGTTTGATTTTGTATTTGGATACAAAGATTGCAACTGATTTGAGAGAAATTGAGAAATTTAGATTTTTTCCAATTTTCCGCAACTTGCCCCACCTCCCCCAAATCACAAAATCGAAGCTCCAAATCCATGATTTTTCATGGAAAACATGAAGAATCATAGATTTGTAACTAGTTGACACTGATTTAACGTGATTTATAGTTTAAAATAATGGATCGAAAATCGAAAATGCCCACCATATCGAATAAGTGGGATATACCGGCACTACATGTGCATTTCGTATCGCATAGGTGGGATACAAACTATATCGTGGGATATATCGGCCGATATCGTCGATATTTAAAACACTACCCTCCTCTCACTTTAACATTGAAGGTGATTCGAGCTATATGATGTCATGGACTATTTCGGGTATGGTTCCTTTGAGAATCACCAAGATAATCAAGGGAGCATTGGACATATGCAGAGGCCTCCCTATTTCTTTTCTGCAAGTGCAGACGAAAGCAAATAGTGGCATGGAGGCTCTTGCTAAGGCGCTTCTCGACAAGAGTTGAAAATATTGGACCATAGGAAAGATTTGGGGGGATGATCTTTTGGGCCTGGTGTGCTATTTGTGTTCTTTTGAGGTGTTCCTGCTTGCGGCTGTTGTGTTAGGTCACGTTGTTGTATTTTAAAATAAAAATAAAAAATACAATCACGACACCAAGTGGACCATGTGGGCATGCAATTGGTCAAAAAGTCCACTCCTAAGGTCTTGCGGGAGCCATAGGTCAAATGGGTCAGTTATGTGAGTGAACAGTTGACACGTGAGGGTCCAACTAATCATGTGCCCTTTTTATTGATCATGCAGGTGGGGGCCAACTTAGATCGCTGATAGCATTAGGTTTTAGCAATCACATAGGACTGTGAATCATATAAGTTGGGTTTTTTCCATAAACAAACACATCAAGGCCAATAAGTTCGAATGTAAGTAACGGAATTTTAGTGAAAACAGAGTTTTGTTTCCCCTATAAGATACCGAGACTGGTACTATCGGTGAGCTTACTGACCATTCACACAAAAAGACAGCCAGGCTGTTATGTGACTGGCTAATTGGCCACCAACACATACTTAAGTTCGAAATAGGGCAATTACATGTTGTTCAAGGTAGTCACTTGTGGTTCCAACCAGTTCTTTAGGCAGCTGTGACTTGTGAGTAGTTACTAGTTAGTCTTGTAGTAGTCATTTTATACAAGCCTTAAAGAACTGCTATCACCATATCAAACACTTTCAATTAGCGTTAGCATTGATGTAAGTTTGTGTACATAAAAGCACAAAGTACACTGTGCAACTAACATTAGCAAATACACTGTATAGTCTTAAATAACAGGACACAAAAGCAACAGAAGAAATGAACCATGAAAAAACAAAATCTTCTACATTATGATTTAAAATTTGTTTAAGTTGCATTTGGTTGCACCAAATCTCATGAAATTTCAATATATTTGGAGCAACCAAAAGCACCCTTAACCTAAAATAAGAATCCTAATAAAAAAGAAAACCTCCAGAGGTCTAATATTAGGAGTTTTTTGTGAAATTGATATTGGGAACTCTCCTAACCTCTCTTTTTCAAAAATAAATTTTGTAACATCAAGAACTTCAAAAAGGCACAAATATAAAATGTACAGATCCAATGTACACGTGCATAAGGGCAAAAACCAAAATTTAGGGTTGATTGCCATCCATGGGATTCTAGTCAAAACCAACATTTAGGAATAAAATGGCACAACTGACCGCTCAGATTCTAGAAAATTCATTGACGGGCGGCAGATTGTCCTCGTGGACACGAGACAGCAACAATTGTTAAAATTAAAATTTCATAGCTAGAATCCTGAATTAATTAACAGAACATTAAAACCAGAAATAGCTATAAACATGAATAGTTGTCTTTATGTAGAGATGTGTAATCAACATGTGACATTAAAACGACCCCTCAAATCACTTTCCAAATTGAACTAAGGTTCCCATTCCAGAAAAAGAAACTGACTTGCTAACCAATTAAGACTGGTTAAATGAGAAACCTACTTTGGATACCTGTTAACAACCAACCTTTCATCCAAAATAGAACATAAATAAAAACCATATGTCTACTGTTTTCATTTCTTGTCTATTCCAAAAACAAAAACTAAATTACCAATTAAAAGGCTAGTTAAAGAGGAACCCTACTAAGGATATCAATTAACAAATGGAGACCAAACATAGCCCATGCATCTCCTATCCCCACATAAAGAAACCGGCTCTGTATCTCTAGGATGACATGGTAAACACACTGCGGTGACTTCACTAGTAGTCCCAAAAACGTTTTTTTTCTGACAAACACCTGAATTTTAGCATCCATTAATCTATTTCTTGTCTATTGTAGCCTACATATGACCAAGGGGCATTATTATAAATAAATAAATAAATAAACACATGAAAGAACCCTAGCCAATCTGAAAACTAAAAACATTGGAAATACTAACATTATCCACAATCACACACATAATGCAGGTTAATATATGCAACATGGAAAAAAAGGTTTGAACATGTTCTTAAGCACTGAGACTTGAGCACAAGGGCCTTAAATCATAGCACCACCATCGTTTGCACATACACCATAGCAGGTGGAGAAGCAGCATACATGTGACGTCTAAAACAAGTAGTCCACACCACACATCTTCAAAATAAGATGGTATTTAAGAAAGATGGTGAATATAAATTACAATTGAAGAAAATATCATTGGAATAAATTAAAAAAGAAAAGTTAAGAAGACGGTTCTTATTTACTTAACCTGAGTACCATGTGATATAACAGTCGATGCAATGAAGAGATCTTGTCGGCATTATACAACAAGTCACTCTGGTTCAGCAAGGAACCACTTTTGCTTCGTTACCACTCCACGATAAATATGGCAGTACTGTTCATGAATCCAGACCTCCATCAGGTAAGCCTACCATGGACCGTACAATGTAGAAAAACCACATCGAACACGGTCCTTGATCGGGTCAGAGGCATTCGAATGGCCAATAAGAATTTTAAAAAATAAAAGAAAATATGTCTATAGTCCACGTTCAAGGTGGAAAGGTTCAGAAGTTCAAAAGCTCAGATAGGTCATGCAACCATGAAGTTTTTGCACCATAGGAGATCAATACCAGGGTCCACCAGACAGACAGTCTTTCTTTTAACAGACATTGAGGCCAGACGTACAGGTAGTGAGCAGAAATTGAACCAAGACCGATAATTAAGAATCGAAGAACCCCACAAACTCCAAAACCATCGATCATTACTTACAACACAAATAATCCTTTTTTATCTATACAAACAAATCAACCAAAATTACAGTCTAAACCTAATCCGTGCAGCAGCAGAGTAAACTACAGCCCAAGAATCCAACCAAAACTCCAACATCACTTAAGCTATGAGAATGCCAGAACATCATATTGTTTGTTACTACCACTATGATCAGACCAACCAAGCAGGCCCGTCAGGCACCCGCCTCCGGGAAAACAAAAATCAAATCAACCAAAATTACAATAGAAACCTAACCGGCGCAGCAAAGTAAACTGCGACACAGGAATCCCACCAAAACTCCAGCATCACCCAACTTCTGCGAATGCTAAGGCATCGGATGGTTTTTCAACCGCCGCTATTGTCAAATCAAAGCCAGAAAAAATGCAAAGATCTCACTTTAGGAGATCTGATTCGTGATGAAGTAAAACACCAAAAATTCCAAATGTACCTGAAAAAAATTCGAGAGAGAGAGAGAGACTCTAACCTGGCCTTTGACCTTGAGATTGATGTGAGCCGATTGATCCATCGGCTTCTTATCTTCTTCCTGAGTACCAGCAGCACCACCAGCTCCCGACATTTTTCTAGGTTTTCTACGGTATCTAGGGTTTTTCTCAGCGTTCTCTGCAGGCGACGAGAACGGAGACCGGGAGGGAGAAAGCTAAAACCGCGGCAATGAAAAGTCGAGCTTGCTTTAAATACCCGGTGACAATGTTAGATGATCCGCGGTACTTTTGAAATCGTGATCCGCAGTTTCCCGACGCGCGATAACGCAGCCCGTGCACCTGATAGCGTAGTCAGTCTTCAAAGTGAGGTCCGCCTTCCACGTGACGTTGCCAAAAGATCTGGCCTTCCGTATGCTAAATGCCTGGAAATAATCGTTCCTTTCTGACCGTCTATTTTTTCTAGGCTGTTTGTGGCCCAGCAAGTCAGTTTACAGGTCTAATTTCGGGTGAGCTTATTCGACGGTATAGGGTCCACCTGATTAATGGCCTCGATATTGTATAGGACTGCCACCTTGGCATGTGCGCCTTATCAAGTTTCGGAAATGATCAGATATGTGGCCAGTACAACAATTACCGTACGTTAGAGCTGCATGAGGCCGGCCGTGGTATTTATGTGAAATCTAAACCGTGAACCTGGTGGGCCACCTCATCCACCGCAGCGTGATCCTTATCCAAAAATCAAGTGGGACACAACAGAGAGTAAATGGACAATCTCTTCTCAAAACCCATATACTGATGTGGTGTGCCCCTACTTGGCGTTGTCAGCTATATTTAACTGCAACTATGATATTTTTTAATTATTTGTTTTAGGCTTATTTGAATGAGATTTTATAATGGTTACAATTGCATTCATCTCTTTTCTATTGTATTTACATTTGACCCCTATATGTGTGCTCCAATGTTCATTTAAATATACACCGGAAATTAACAATGATAGCCCACTTACATAAGTGTATCATGAAACAAATAGAAAATTCTTATTTTCCTGCATTATGATTGATTCAGATCATTGTTGAGTTGTAGCACTGTTGTATTAAATACAGTGTGTGATTATGTGGCTGAGTCACATTACAACAAATGAGAATTTTGTGTTTATGGCAAGCAAAGGATCATGCTTTAAATTAAAAAAAAAGGCAAACCTTTGATGTTACTATCCCTCAACTTATCCCAAGTTCGGCATAGGCAGGGCTGCCCATCACAAAGCATAACTTTTATCCATACCATTGATCTAATATTTCATATCATTTTAAGATAAGTTTAAAAAAGAAGCAAATCAAAGGCTTAAGTTAAACACATGGTGGGGATAAGATGCCAACTGTTAAAACTTATTGGTAGCCTCATGAGCTTTGGATTAAGCTAGTATATATACTTTCCCTTTATTTAGGTTTACATGACTTTATAAACTAGTTGGATGGCAAATAAACATCTACCTAAGCTCGATAAAGTTTCAATGGTGGATGTCTTATCATTGTTACTTCTAGTGATATGATCCACTTAAGCCTTTGTTCTATCTCTTTTTTGGCCAATACCTAAAATGAAATAGTAAATTGGATTGAAGGTCCAAATAAGACCCATAGGTCATAGTGGCTCCTTACCATCCCTGTTTGTGCTCAATCTACATCTAACTCTAGTGGAGCAAACCTATTAAGAGCATATTTGGATGGTAAGATTAAGCTTTATTGTATTAAATTAAGTAGGATATAAAAAAAAAATTAACTTCTAGACTCATTAAAATGCATTATATTAATTCAAATATTTATCCTTCCAACCCTGGTGAATTATACATCCGGATTTCAAAAATCATGAGAGCCACCTTTTAATGCATGATGATCTATCCATATGTACCCTTCAAACTTAATCCTAAAGTCGCATATTAATATAAACTATGGACATCAGTTATGAAATCTGGTCCATTGACTATAAATCAAGCGTCCACAAAATAAGTGCATCACATGATGCCGTGTTTTTCTCTACAGAAAATTCGATCCTAAAAGTAAGATTGGATTTTCAAAATATCATAATATTTTCATACATGATCATTACGTAATAATGGTGTTAACTCAGGGCTTGGACACCACGTTCCATCGGCAACTTAAATTATAGATCCACCTGTATTTTAGAATGGAGGCTGACATGGGGTAGAAACTAATGGACGGGTCTGATGGCACTCACACACCATGGTGGACCCACCCAAAGCCTAGCGTGTTTGATCATTTCCTATCTGCCATCAATCTCCTCCGTGTCTAGAAAAGTCTACCTGAACGGCTGGATTTACTAGTGTACGTGCAGGCCCACCGAATTAATGGATTGACATTTTTCGATTGCGTGCCGCTAAAGAAATGGACGGTATTTGTGTCTCCATCGATATGGCTGTCCACATTCTCCCAATTAGATGCGCAGACAGATTCCGTGTTTGAAACCGAAGTGGACCCCACATTTGGGGGCACGTGGATCACAAATTTAGATAGCCCACCGGAATACCCTAATGCCCATTCTAAAGCCGCGGTTCAAAAAATTATAATGAATAGAATTTGGAATCCGTAGAAGACAACGCCGCTGGTTCATTATATAGGAGGGTAAGATGGACGGCTGGGATCGGCTGTGTCTTTGATCCGACGGCCTGAACCTTTTTATGAGGTCGATCGTGCGGTTGGGAATTGTGGTAAGCCCCTTTCTCTCTTGCGAGACGGACTGGTACGTACGGCCAATGGCTTAATCCACGTCAGCAGAGTTTTTTATTTGCTGGCGCTTTGGATTCTTTCTAATCTTCCTGCCACAAATGTCCACTTACTCGCGTGAGATGTACGCGGACCTAAATAGGACTGCGTACTGAGTTACTCAGTACGCTTTTATCGTACTTAATAAACTTAGTTGGATTGCTATGAATGTAGCCCATCCGTTTTTACGTATCATTCTAGTGGTTGAGTCCAAAATACAAGTATGTCCAGATCCCAGGCGGACCACACCAAAGGAAGCAGAGGGAATAATAACTTCCACCATTGAAACCTTGTTAGGCTCATAGTAATGTTTATTTGTCATCCAAACTGTTCATAAGATCACACAGACATGAATGAAGCGAAAACACAAATATCATCTTCATCCAAAAATTGTGTGGGCTCCAAAAAATTTTCAACGGTAGAATTTCAATTCACATTGTTTCCGTGGTGAGGTCCACTTGAGATTTGGATATATTTCATTTTTGGCATAAAACTATAAAATTATCTGTTAAAATGGATGGACGGAGTAGATAAAATTTGCAAATCACGGTGGACCCCACAGTTTACTCAGTAGGCTTATGCAGTACCGGTGCGGCCCCAACTGTGAGGCCCACCTTAATGCATGTATTATATATCCGCATTGTCCATCCGTTTTAACATATCATTTATGGGCATGATCCCAAAAATGAGGAATATCCAATTTTTCAGGTGGACCATGATATATGAAACAGTGGTGATCGAACACACCATTAAAAACTTTCCAAGGCCTACCGTAATGTTTATTTGCAATCCAGTACGTTGATTAGCTCACTATAGACACCTCAGTTTAACAACTTAGTGAGGCACGAATAGTCTTTAATAATTGTTATCCCGACTATAGCTTAATATAAACCACCGAGCCTGATGTTATTTCTAAACCTTATCTATATAGTGGCCTTTTCAAACCCATAGCCATACTTAAGCCGTTTGTAAGCTAAGAAGCTATTTAACCGAATTTCCAAACAGTAGGTCAATTACTACCTCCTCTCAAAAGATGTGCCCCGATCTACAAATGTTGCTCTTCTGAATATACAATTGCAGTGTGACATATTTTACCAATGGACATGGTTCGAGTCCTTGCCTGAGTGGTAGACTTTGAGTAGTTCCAACAAGACATCTTGGGTTCAAAACCTATAGGTGGTGAAATCTAACTGTGGAGTCCGTGAGTGTGTGGCGGTGTGTGTGTAAAAAATAAAAATAAAAATAAAATATTTAACCCATGGACTTCCACCCATTTATCATTTTACCTAACCTCATCAACTTACAGGAGTGCGGGTGTCACACTTCCTACCCTTTAACCAATCATAAGCCTTCACCCAACTTTTACCATTTATAGTCCCAATAATTACTAGAAAATCAGCGGGAGGTTATAAATACCCCCTCCTTTATTTGACACCAACTAAAATTAAGAGAATGAGAGTAAGTGTGTGAGAGTGAAATGAGAGCTTGAGTTTCCAGAGCTCACATTAATTTCAACCTTCCTAGCCTTCTTTAAACTCTCTTAGCCATCTAGCCCACTTGGGTCAACCCTCTTGCCTAGGTTCGTGTAGGACTACAAAGTCCAATCTACTTCGAGTCACAAGACAGATTGAGCTATCGTTGCTTATATGCATACTCCATCATTTGCATCATCGCTACCTTCTCAACCCCCCTCCAAAACTTCTCTAGGTTGTCATTTAATGTATGCTACGTGAGTTGCCGAAGTTATACTGTCACATCAAAAACTCATGGTAGCCTAATACTCATACATGTCATTCTAGCACTATCACGTCTCCTTTAAACCTCCTCTATCTTCTAGACATTCTCAAGATGTACGTTTTATGACTTACCGAAATTATGGAGCATATCACATTAAAAATCCAACTATGCCTAATCTTATTTTAAAACTTTACATCCTATCATTTTATCCCCAAGATCAACTTACCACATTAAGTAGAGACCATGCTCTAGTATAGGTAAAGATGGTGCGTAACACCTCTCATTTCTGTAGCAGGGGTCCTTTATTCGAGATCTTAGGCCACATATCGGAAGTCATCCAATTGTTCTAACTCTAGGTCAAATACTTCTGTCATACTCGACACAGTACGAATAGTACTCAAACGAACAACTGGAGAGAAATTTTCGTTAAAGTTGATGCTTGATTTTTGAACATACCCTTTTACCACTAATCAAGCTTCATATCTTTCAACATTCTCGTTATTATATTTTTTTAGCTTATAAACCCATTTACAACCAATAGCCTTCTGTCCTTTAAATAATTTAACTAAATTTTAAGTCATATTCCCATGCAAAGCTTCCATCCCCTCCATGAACACTCTTCGTTGACCATCATTCACATATTTATATGCCTCTTGGTATGAACAAGGCTTGCACTCTTTTGTCTTTCAAGAGCAATACAAAACATAATTATTGAACCAAACAAAAGTTTTTGTAGCTTTCTTCAGTCAGCTTTTATCACTTTGAGTTTCACGCACCCAATATCTCATATGTTTACTCTTCATCAGCTTCATATTTAACGATATCATCAACTTGTTGACCTTCTAAATTAACAGATTAATTTTAAACATCATCTGAAGATTCTAATTCAATTATCTCTCGCAACTTTGGGCTCGACAATTCTAAGTTATTTTGCAACGAATCTTCATTAAAAACCACATATTAGTTGATCACTAACTTGTGAACAATAGGGTCACACAATTTGTACCCCATTTGCTCCATTTACATAACTAAAAAAAATACTCTCCATGGATCCCACATCCAGCTTAGTCTTGTGCTTTTTGAGAATCCATACATAAGCATCATAATTATAATTACGAATGAACAAATAATTAAGATGTTTTTTTGGACCATACCTCCAGAAATCTTGCAATCTAGTGCAATAATAGTAGAACAATTTATAAAGCAACAAGTCATATTACTGGCTTTCATCCAAAAATAATGCTTGAGCTTAGCTGAACTCAGCATACTCCTAGCATGATTCATAAGCGTTCGATTCATAATTTTTACAATTATATTCTTTTATAGAGTATTAGAAATTGTATAATGCCTTTCAATGTCATGCTTACTAGAAAAATCCTTAAATTCTTTCGAAGTATGTTCTCTCTCGTTATTGTTTTTTTTATTTATTTTTTATAACACACGCACACACACCCCACACACACACTTACACACGCACACCATGGGATTTCACCACTGGTGGGTACTCGAACCCTTAAGCCGATGTCGAAACTCCTGGGAGTCTACCACTCGGGTAAGAGTAAGGACTCTCGTTATTGGTTCTTAAACACTTGATTCTCTTTTCCTTTTGATTTTCAACTAATGTTATAAACTTGATAAAAATAAGTAAAAACATTGTTTTAACTTTTCAACATGTAAATTCCTACATTTATTGAGTAATCGTCAATAAACGAAATAAAATACTTCAAACCTCTCAAGAATTCGACAAGAGACTCCTACGTATTAAAATGAATTATATTTAAAACATCTTTACTTTTGGTAGTGGATAAAGGAAAATGAGTTTTATAAAACATTCTAAATAGTTAATCTTTACAAAAATATAAATTAATATATTTTAAACAATAAAGTAAATTTCAATCAAGAAGTACATTCAGTCATTGCTTACTCATGTGGTGCTAGATTGTAGCAGAGTCTATCACGATATTGGCAATAATAGCATCGCTAACTATGGTATTTCCAATCAAACGATATAAACGACCCATTAAATTTCATTTCGCCACCACCATCACCCCCTTAACAATGTTTAATCGACTCTTTTCACTAAAAAATTTATAGTCATCTTCATCGAACTTTCCCAATGACAGAAGACTTTTTTGCAGGTTCGGTATATGATGCACTTCAAAAATAGTACGTTTAATACTAACAAACATTATAATTCTAACATTTTCAATCTCCACAATTCTACATACGTTATTATCACCCATATAACTTGTGCCACCATCAAATGACACATATATGTAAAAACAATCTTTGTATGAAGTCACATGGAACAAAAAAGCGTCCAAATATCAGATCCATTGATAACTCATATTCTTTCGTGGAATCACTTCAAACAACACTTCCCCGTTCTCATATGAATTGTCAGTCTCAACTAGATTTCCTTGGAAATTATTTAAATCAGGTGTTTGATCATGTGATGTTTATAATTTTTCTAATTTGCTTTCTTAAATCTACAACTTTACACAAGTAGCAATTCTTTTCATAATTTAAACACTTACCTGTTTTGTGTCATCCTAATGTGGATATTGTCTAATCTCTCCCATCAGTACCCTTCTTTGTAGATCTTTTGACCATCATAACATCACCAACATATTCTCCATGCATTTTTCTGCGAGATTCTTCAGCAAGTAATGTGGCCACAACTGACTTCATAGTAAAATTTGGACCATTGCTGAGATTTATAATCAAACCATCACATAAATCTAACATCGAATAAAGTATAAGTGGGACATTTTCTTTATTGTCGATCTTTACACCAATTGCCGCCAATCTACTAATTAGGGTCTTGAACCCATTAAAGTGTTCTTACAAAGAAGACCATTCATTTATCTTCAAGTTATACAATTGCCGTCGGATAAATATCTTGTTCGATATTGATTTCCCTTCATATAGATTTTACGATTTGTCTCACAAATCTTTTACGGTGGTTTGATCGTACATGTTAAACAAAACCAAATCATCTAGAGCGAGAGAAGAATGTTCACCGTGGCTAATTGATTTTTCTCTTCAAATACTCAGTCTTTCATCTATATAAGCTTATTTTCTTTTCATTGAATCACAATTGCACATCCTTCAACAATACTATGTTTCATTTTCAATTTTCACAATGCATTATTGAATTCATCAAACTTCGATACCTCGATTTTGATAAAACTCGATCCGACCATCTGAAACATGATTACAAAACAAACGGAAACACCGATCTTGTGCAAAAAAGTTTCTCAACTTTTGATTCCGATGCCAATTGTTGTGGACAAATGCTTGCACATAATCAATGTAAGCGAAGCCAAAACATAAAAGAGAAAGACCAAAAAAGTCAAAAAGGTCAAACTAAAACTAAAGGCAATAGGCAAAAGAATTAATTACGTAGTTCCATAATATACCTACTCTATGGTAACACAGGATTTTCTTCTTTATTAAAAACAAGAAAAACATAAATACCAGACTTATCTCCTACCCTTGCCAAGAATCCCACACTAAGAAATATCATAAAAGATGAACTGAATAGAATACCACTCTCTACATGTACATCTCCTTATATAGACAAAGTCACAAAAGAGCATACGCAAAGCCTTAAGAAAAACTAAGCTTCATAACATAGCTGTACGTACATATAGACATACGCAGGAAAGAAAAAGAGATGTTAGAGAGAGACAGAGAAAAGGAAAGATGTTTGGGAGACATCATCTCTCAATGCTCAACACGTAATCCAATCCATCATGTTCACCGCATAAAGAAAAAAGCAACTCCATCCCAAACTAGGTAGACCACACCGCAGGTACTATATAATATGTCGGGACACTAGGCTTATTATTTCAATAATCCAAACCATTACTCGGGCATAAGTAAAATCGGCTAAATCGTGGAACTCATTTACCCTAGTGTTCCCAACATGAGATTGGTTGAACAATTCTAACCTCCAATTTCCAGACACCTGTTTGTTGAAGTATGATTGCCCCACATATTCCATTTTTGACCGTCCAATAAATGTCCACCAATCCAAAAGTCAGATTATCAGGCGTGGTTCATGTTACATCTAAAATGGGCCCATAATTTGGACAGTTTAATTTGATTAACTGCACGCCATGCATGCAGTTTTTAATTAATTTCCACGAGCCCACATACCATGTAAACCTGTGGATGGCAAGTATACCAGTGGGTCCGTGCTTTTCCGTGATCCAAACCATTGGCCTGGATGGGCTCCATCCCAAAAATCTCCAGATTGGAATATCCTGAAAATGCAAGGTTGAGACTTGAGATGGGAAAAATACATTAAAGGATTCACTTTCAACTGAAAAAGGACCCAGCATTGGGGAGCTAGGGTATTCCAATCCGGGAGACTTTTCAAGGTAAGGTCATCCACCACATTCCATACAGGAGGTAGGCCTCACTTGCAAGTTCACCTATCCATTTTTCCTCTGCAATCCATTCATATTCAACAACCGCCCATACCCTGTCATCTGCATGAAACACATCTACTACTCAATTGAGATTGAAGGGGAAAATTTCAGCACGTCCCCACGAAGCACACCTGCAACATCCAGACCATCAGGTGGGGCGCACCTATCTAGTTTTCCATGGCACGATAATCAGGTTCATCCACTCATCAGTTATGTCACAAGTGCGGCAAACAAAGACAGTTTGGTGAGAAAATGACCTACTGTCCATGTCCACCTGCGCATGAATATACCTGATGAAAGGACTGGATTGCATGCATCTGTGTGGCAACAGCCCACATGCCACCCCAGCATTTCTCTCTACAATATTTCATCAAGTTACAAACTGCACACTGAAAATGAACACTGCCGGCCTGTTTTTTTCCATCTTTAACACTAATGCAATCTACACTCAGCTGAGATCCACTGTTTCTTTCTCCTGTCATTTATAACTACAAGAGCCCAAAAGGAATGCATATATACACACAAAAATGCACTCACATACATCTAGTATACAGCTGAGGGTGGCGGGCCACCTCTCTTCACTTGCAAAAATCACATTCCTCGGATCACCTCTCTTCACTTGCAAAAATCACATTCCTCGGATTCCACCTGAAAATCACAGAGAAGTTGTATCAGTAAGGCTTATGGTTTTGGGTCTCAGTGACTTGGACCAACTCATCCATCCTGAATCGGGCTGAGTACACTCCCTCTCTCAATACTGACTCATGGTGCTGAACCAGACCAGACTTGGTCAAGTCTGATTCAACTCGGACGGGTCGTCAATCCATGGCAACACTGCTTATACATCCATTTATGATTCAGCGGGAGTTTTTGCACATGGCCACACATACTGGACCTGGTATATGCCTGTGGGACATCCAAGACTTGCATTGAGTGAGCCCCACAATGTAGATGACCCAGCTCAAAGATCAGGCCAGTAAACTAGCCAGGTGGGCCCATGAATGTATAAAAACAGCAGAGTTTTCAAAAAAGTTGCAAACTTTCCACACAGTGTGCATTTTACACCCGCTGGATGAGTGTTATGGCCTGGTTTCAGCGCTAGCTCATCGACGAAGTAGAGCACACCTGATTCATGGTTTGGATGTCCCATGGACATGCCATGTGGGGTGATTGTGGCTACATTACAGGTAAGGTTTCACTCACTGATGGTGATGTAGATATTCTTTTCAGGGCCAGTTTGGCAGGTAGGTGCTAGAAAAAGAGTTCATCTCATTTTAGTTAAAATCATAATAATGTATTAGATTAGATATCACAAATTGACGATCTCTAATATACAATCACAATTAATTAAAAATGAGATGATCCCATTTGCAGGCGTCTGATAAACAGGCCCTTACTAGTCTCTGACTGGATTTAAATTTCTAAAGAATAGCACAATATTGATCAATCAACACTCCGAGTTAACCATCAAGCACTCACTATTTATACACGGCACATTTGTACTCTATGCAGACTGTTAATCTTTTGTTACCCTGCCATGGATAGGCAATAGATTTAAAAAACACACCAATCAGATGAACCCAGCCACATATTGGAGGTTTTTTCCCATTGAATGTTGACAGCTACTAGGACCTTTTCTTTTCCAACTGCCCATTTGTTATCATCAATATGTCCTCTGAATTGGTATCCAGGATCACTCGACTGATATGAGTTTTTGGAGTACACTTGGTTCATGGAAGGACCCAATGGATGAAAGGTTCAGATCACAAATGCATGTTGTGTACAGGAAATTGAGTGCGTCAGATCCTAAGTCTAGAACAGAGTGATTACCATGTGATAATGGTGCTCCATCTTCCGTGCTCGCCGACATGAACATGCATATGGGGTCAAGCGGAGAAGCCGGTAGAGTCGACGAAGGAATGCAGTAACATGGTTGTATATGCTGCACTCCGACAGTGTCATAGCGAGAATGATACAAGAACAAAACCATCATTTGAAAAGATTCTAGCACAAAGCCTTACTAAATCTCCAGGCACCTCTCATGTTGCATGTGGAGGGCATCCATGCCGTGCATCAAGTGGGCCTTGCTTTCCATCTGATCCAGAATATCGGGTGGCCAACTCATAAGGTGGGCAACCCTTGCACCAGACAACTGACGGTAAAAGGCAAAGCTGTCAATGGTCCACATTCAATATATACATGCATACCGCAAAATGAGCCCATTGGCCTGATATGCAAACTGGGTCATCTAGATAATGGGACCCACAGCCCACCTTATGCATGGCTCAGAGCTGGCCAAACTGTGCATGGAGGTGCATGTGGACTTAGCATAGCTCGAGTACAAATATTTGTCAAATAAAGGGACAACATAAAACATCAGGCTGCAATCAACCTTGTTCCAGGAGAAGACTAGTTGGTGGTACGGAAGTTCTGGGTTTAAGACATGTGACTGTGGTCAAATGGATCGTTCTGGTGTCTTGTCTTTGAGAAATGATCCAAGATATGGACAAGGGTAGCTATGGCAGAGTAGCCTACACGACTCAACAAGCTCAACCTAGCTTTGGACTAGCTTGGTCCTGCAGGGCTTGGCCTTGCATGCCCTGCCCGATCAATTCTCAGATCGGGACTGGGCTCAAGTCACTTTAGCCAGCCCGTCCTGGCCTGATGTGTTACATCCTACAAATATGCCAATCCAACCCTCAACTTGGCAACCCATCTATCTTGAATGTAGAGTGTTGGTTTCATTCCTCTAAAATATCCATTTCCTTGTGCATGTGGCTCACTTGATCGACAGATAGATTGAGAACATTCAAGTGGTAAATAGGGATTTTATTAGTTTTCGGACCGGTTGGGTTTGGGCTTGGGTTTACTGCGCTAGGCCCATGCTGGGCTTAGACCAGCTCAGTCCTTGGGTCTTTAAGTGTTGGATTGTGCCTAGACCTAGCCTAGCCCAGCCCGGACCAAACCTAGCCCATTGCCACCCCTATGCACTGACCATGTCTGTTATTAAGTTCAGTGAACCAGTCCATCAATATGGACCATCCAACCAATGGGCCCCCCTCTTGGATGGACCACATCTAAAAATTTGTAACAGCTCCTGGCCATCCACATTTGACAGATGTTAGGAGCAATGGCCTGGTAAGAGGTCCATCAATCAAGCAGTTAGGATTGTTTGATTGGATTTTTTTTTCTTTGTTTTTATTTATTTATTGGATGGCCCCAGTTGATCAGATGTGCATTGGCTGGATAAGAAAGAGGATCCATGCACCAAATCCTCAACGACAGTTTATGCACTAGATCTCCTCTCATAATCTTGTGAAATGAAAACAGGGAGACAAACAGGACTGGACAAGAGGGATGGTTGAATGTGATTCTCATCAATGTCCAATCAGGATCAGATGGTGATGGGATGTGGGACCCACTTCTAATCACTGCAGAGTATATGATGTATCCATGCCCAGTCTAAATCTGATGGGGAAAGAGTCTTGAGTGTTGGTTTGAATATTCAAGAAGCTCCCTACTTCAATGGATCCCAAGAGTATCAACGACTTCAATACCAAACAAAACACACTCACGCGTACCTTAACCTGTGCCTGTTGCATGATGAGAAGAAAATAATGAAACCATTTATGATACTTCGAGTGGCACGAAACACCTGCAATTTCATCAAAATTTCAGTTTCTCCACGAGATGTGATAGCCAGTTTGGGCGTGATTAAAATTACGAGAGAGCCAGCATCTCACAAAATCCAACATCAGTTTTGCGAAACATTGTGGATCCAACCCGCAATCATCGCATTCTCGTTTCGAGTTGGATTTTGAGGAAGGGAGAGCTCATCCCGCCACCTGCACGCACCAAATGGCTCCGACTCCACAAAATGACATGGCTTGAGCCTAATGCATTAAATTCTCATTCTGGAGCGCATCCAACAGGCCCTAAAGTAACAGGCTGGTGAGAAGAGCAATGTAAAGCTATGAACCTGTGATAAGAGATCTTTCCAAAGAGAACGCCCGCCAGGCTTTGCCCCTGATGTGAACCGTGTGACGCTGCTGGCAGACTGCCAAAAGTCTCTGAGCACGTAATAGGCTTTGTAGAATAGGGAGGCCACTGTGTAATTTGCCAACACAAGGAGGAATCGAATGGGAACGAGTAATAGTTCCCAGAGGGAAGAGAAAACGGGAGAAACTGATTCCACTGGAAATGGAAAAAAATAAATAAATAAAACAAATCTCACTGAGATGACACCTCTAGCAATTGTAGAATAAATTGCACATAGGAAATACACAGCGTTCGATCAAGAATTTAGCGTTTGCCATTGACCAATAAACCAAACATGTGGTGCTTTAAAAAAAAACATGTGATGCCAACCTCTTGGTTGATCCAGATTGTTCATATGATGGGCCTAGCTTTGCTAGCCCACATGTGTATACAAGTCAGTTAATGCACATGCCATCACATATGCCAGTGTGTCAGACAGGTGAAATATCCAAGCCATCTGTCAGGTGGACCTCACCCTATAGATGTCACTGCCCAAAGATGAAGGTTCAGTAGCAGTTCTATGATTTTAGAAATAAGTGGATGGGTTAGAAAATTTCGGCTGATTTTTCACAGCCATACAATTGTTCAGCTAATTGTGGCCCATTTGACTTGTGGACCAACCTGATTCTTGGAATAAGGAATCTACAGTGGTACCCTTATAATGGATGGCTTGGATATTGCAGCTGTCCACCATGCTGGCATACGTGGTGGCATGTGCATTAGCCGACTTGTACACACGTGTAGGCTTAGCAAAGCTCATGATGGGTCAGTCCTGTGGTGTATGGGATATAAGTCAAGAACTCCACCAAATGATCCTAACACTATGATTGGCCCCCATTAAATCTGGGTGACCAGTCATAACTGTCCATATTCATTGGATTGCTTAGATAATTTGAAGAGATATATAAGGGCAGGCCCATCACATGATGGGCCCCAACAGCACATTTATACCATTTCCGGCAGTTCCCATTTATACCATTCCTGACAGGCCCCACTTACACCCACCTTTTAGTGATCCAAATTGTTCATATCATGAATCCTGTGGTATATGGGAGACAGTTAAAATTAAAAAAACTCCAAATGATCCTGACAGTTTGATTGCATCCGGGCCAACGGTCGTAGTTGCCCACATCCATCAGATTACTGTGAGAGAAACTGGGGCAGGCCCATCCCATCATGGGGCCTGACAGCTTGGGTTACGGAAAAGATAGGTCCCACTAGTACCACTCTCAGATTGAACCCCAGAAAAATTGATTGAGCATTGTGTGATGCCACAGTAACATGAAATAACTAAGTGTGTATGGTTGCACCAAATATCATGAAATTTCATGACTAATCAGTGCAATTTTGTGCAAAATATCATGATATTTGGTGCCACCAAACACACCCAAAGAAAAAAAGCAGCAAAATTAAGATAATCCAATAAAATGAGAGAGAATGGTTAGCCAACCATACCTATGGTCAATAAATAGGAAAAAAGAAGCCCAAACGGTGATAGGAAAACCTCAGCCAAGTAAAGGATCGTGCTATATGAGGATCCCAACACAACCCGAGCTGTGGAAAAACACAACCGTCCCATCTTGGCAAACATGCACCAAACAGGTGAGATGAGCTCTACGACCTCCATGACCGGTCCCATCAATGGTTTTGTTAGCAACGATATTGCCGGTCTGATTACATGGCCCACCATCAGAAACCACTTCACTGATCTCTCGAAATTTTGAAGGAACAACATTGTGCCAAGATACCTAATCCTAGAAATCATCTCCCATTCTTCAATCCAATCAAAGAGTGGGCCACAAAGGCTCGCTGCGGTCGCCTTCAAAAGGGGCACATTCTTGTATAAATCATAAAACCCAATGATAACAGTCACAAGAGAAATCAAGGTGTATAGAGTTCTTGCAAGAGGCGGCATCCATGGACGGTAGGATTTGCACAATATGGGATAGGATTGGAGGAAAATGACCCAAGATGGAAGCCCTGACTCAAGCAATGCAAGGAGCCGGAGATCGGATGTGATTATCTTCCTTAATTTGGAATGAATCTTGCCGTCGTGGAATCGAAATAAAAGCAGTGTATCCAAGAGCTGCGTGAAATTGATATTAGATTCCTCCTTCGAGTCCATACCCTTCACTGATTTCTTTTGCTCACAGTCACCTGGCATAGAAACAGAGTCATGGTATGGTTTGTTGACCGGGTCCAGATAATCCTGTGGATGGCAGTCGGTGTTACATGATTTCCGATCATCACCATGATCATTTGCTTCCGGGGCACATTCTTGAACATCGAAGAACGTATTTTCGGGAAAAGATTCAAACTGAGATGTAATGTGAGACAACCGCTCTTTGGAAACAAGAGAAAGATCCTGATGGCAAGTGAGAGGGGCATCCATATTGGATAACAGTTTCAAATTGTGCAGGAGTGATTGAGTTTCGGAAACTGTGCCTGAGAACCACGAAGATATGCAACTCAAAGACTGCTCGATGCTGTTGAATTCCCATTTTTTCATGGTTTTCACTTCCAATGCAAGGGACGTGTCTGCCTGCAAACACAATGGCACATGAATAGAAGATCTAATGATGATAGCATGGACATAAGGAATTATATGGTGCTGAAAGTCGGAAAAACATATACTCCGACAAGGAACATGCTTTTGTGCATGAGGGGCCAATGTGTGGCAATCCAGAATATTGATCTGATGAATGGTCCCCACAATGGTTTCGCCTATTTTTCCAAAAAATATACTCTGACGAGGAACATGCTTTTGTACACGAGGGGCCGATGTGTGGTGATCCAGAATATTGATCTGATGAATGGTCCCCACCATGGTTTTGCCTATTTTTCCATCAAATGTTGACTTTTTCCATATTGAATGGTTAGGATCTTCCAATTCAGGAGATTTTTGTGGCATCCCCCATTGATAGTGCCGACCATCACATCGATGGTCCGGATCAGCGCCATGTGTGGAATCGTGTACCTCGGCAGTTTGCTAGCGCTTAGCACCCTGTGATTCTAAGTAGGGCGGCAAATTAGGTTCAGGACATCTTGAACCTGATTGACCCAACCCAAGTTCGGGTTGGGTTGTCAAGGTCCTCGGGTCAGTTTAGGTTCAAGTTGGAAAACGCCAAGCCGATTTGAAATCAGGTTGGTTTTAGGTTGAGCAAATTCAGTTCAGGTTAGGTCAGATTAGGAATGATCACATGTATTTGGGTAGGGTTGAGTGCAGGGAATTCGGATTGGGTTTTGGTTGGGCAGCTGGGGTTAGAATTTGGGTTCACTTAGGTTGCAATTGTGTCCTCTTGAGGTTTGGTTGGGCTCAGATTGACCCTCAACCTGACCCAACCTGCTTGGGTTGCAAACCTAGATGTATGATCATACATGCATACCTGAAGCTCATTCAAGAAGTTGATACCACGCACATCCTTCCAGGTGACCTCAAAGACTATGAAACCATGCAGGGCTTTGGACAAATCCATTAGAGGAAACAGCGAGTTCTCCTGCCATTTTTTAGCATCTATAACAGAGAACCATCTGTCTAGCTTTTCGTGTTTAGTACTGGTGGATTTAAGATGGTCATTCGTTGCAGTGTTGCTTCCTGAATTTTGGTTCATACATTGCACCCTGGTAATTAAAAAAGGAGACATTCTGTACTGGAAATAAGAAAGGCAAGCATGTCAGTAGGTCCAAATGACCTAAGAAATGACAAGGAGATTCGCATGAAAAGGATCGAGGGCTCTCTCCATGCACACCAACCAATGTGGGACATGTAAGATCCAGGCTATTCATCAGGTGGGTCCCACCATGAACATCGCCCACCCAAAATCAGTCTTGTGTGCTCATTGGGCAGGTAACATGTGTATGATGAAGATGAACCACCGGTTGTTTCACTTCGGCCAACCATTTTCCTCAAACATGTGTGGTCTGTCTAATTAGTGGATGCAACTGATTTGTGGGCAAAGGAAATGTTCTAGTGGATGTATGGCCTGGAACTCTCACATGTGCGACATTGGCAAATATGCTCTTCACTCGAATCTCCTTAGCATTTTTTGATGATGGATTGTGGCAAAGCAGTTAACACAGTGAGAGGGGGATTGAAGTAACCTTGGCGACCATCAATTTCCATAACTTTGTTGATTTTGGGTGCTTGCTCATAAACCATGGCCGGTTATCGACAAGGATGAGGAGTTTATTACTCACGGGGGCAAAATATAAGAATATCCGTGACAAATAAGACTGTATATCCCTGCAGAAAGCATGCCATAAAATTCATTGAACATCTAACACCGTCCATTAGAACAGCTATATAAACTGAAAATACATGCACAAATGTCTAAATAGGCATAGGAACTTAGGAATAGCTATTGCAATTTTCCCAACTTTGGTTATCATTGTGAATTAAACCAATGCTACGCCTATTTTGGTCATTTCTTCTATATTGAATTGTATTATTAAAATTCAGTTCAACTGAGAATCCAGACACACCATTGGCATTATGATACTGGTAGCCTAAGTTCACTGGGGATGTAGACTGAAAACTATGTGGATCGAACTGACAGCAAACTAGGAATGGTTCTGAATGTCAGAGGGTGTATGAGCCCAGCTGAAAACCAGCACAAGACACACACATTGTATCCATATCGGACCATATTGGCAGAATTTTTTTAAATAAAAAAATTAGTATGAAAATATCAGGAAAATGGAGAAAAGATAGAAATTCACAAATCTATATATATATATATATATATATATATACACACACACACACACACACACACACACCACACACACACACACACACACACACACACACACACACACACACGGAAACGCTCACCTGCGAACCAGTTCGTACGTACTACATACGAACTTTTTTGAGAACTCATCCTATCTGATGAGTTTCGAAAATCTGAACGGTCCACATGAAGCAGAACCTCATGAAAACTCCTGGTACGAAATTTTACTTTGATTCAAAACTTTGGTGGGCCATGAAAAATGCAAACAGTTTCTTCCCTTGATTTGAATTTCTCTTTGCTATGGCCCACTAGAATCTTAGATCAGGGTGAAAATTCACCTCCTACGGTTTCATGGGATTCCGCATCTTATGGACCGTTCGGATTCGACACCCATGACACGTGTGCAAAGGTGCGCACGTGCGTAGGTGAGCATGCCTCTCTCTCTCTCTCTCTCTCTCTCTCTCTCTCTCTCTCTATATATATATATATATATATATATATATATATATATATATATATATATATATATATATAATATATATATATATATATATATATATATATTTCTGGGACAGGCTAATAGCAACTGGCATCTCAAATTATATCAGGCTGATATGGATCCCATACGTCCGTATCTACCGATACGATATGGATAGTCTGAACCATGAAATTAAGTTAGCATGGAAATGAATCTCTCCTCATGATGAATCAAGTAGTGAACTTGTTTTGAATGGAGAAACCTCATTACCTGTTAAAAAATACTATGACATCATCATTTTTATTTTTCTTGCAGCCCAGATAACGACAATTCAAATTTGATAGCAGGAAAAGCCAGGTATGGGAAACTTCCATGTGTTTTTTTTTTTTTTTTTTTTCCTTCTAACTTTCATGGGAAGCTATGAATTGTGCAAGGGCAAATACATGCACATGCACATGTCCATAATTTGACCATCTCTTCATTCCGATATTTGTAAGCAATTCTTGCTATTGACAAATGACAAACGACACATAAACATCATTGTCATTTGTTTCGTAAGCATCGGATTATGTGTATTAGCATATATATACACATCGATTGCACTGCCAACTTATTTGTCAATACCATGTGATTTTATTCAGGTAGAAGTAACCAGAGTACATGCGTGCATGCATGTGTACAAGTTGGAATAGAACCAATAGGGAATAAGATTAGAGTTTAGACTTAGATGGTTTGGCCGTGTGCAATGGAGACCAAGAATTGCACCAGTTAGGAGTAGGTTGGTACAAGTTGGAGGCTCTAAAAGGGCAAGGGGAAGGCCCAAAAGGTTTTGGTGGAGGTAATACGAAAAGACTTATGACATTAGGGTTAATTGAGGATATGGTCATTGATGAAGTGGAATGGCGGAACAAGATCCATATAGCCAATCCCAATTAGTTGGTATAAAGGTTCAGATGATGATGACACATGCACATGCAGGTGCATGTGCGCGCACACACAGAGGAAAAGAAAACTGTCACTTACCCAATTTGCAGACTTGTTAAGGGATAAACATCAGGAAGAGTTTCCATTTGCTCGTCACGGAAAGCCTGCTAGGCCCTGTATTCGTCTTCCACCCACCAAAGAATTCCCCAGCTAGCAAATACAAAAGGAAGAATTTCACAAAACGACCGAACGTAGAAATGCAATGAATAAAAAAGAAATAGGAAAGCTTGTTTTAAGATGACAAAAAATCCAAACCAATAAGTCAATCAAGTCTCAACTGAAAATTGGCAACTTACATAACTACCACAAAATTGAGTAAAGAGGAATATTATCATAACCT
Organism: Magnolia officinalis; assembly: GCA_021015155.1. Classification (NCBI taxonomy): domain Eukaryota; kingdom Viridiplantae; phylum Streptophyta; class Magnoliopsida; order Magnoliales; family Magnoliaceae; genus Magnolia; species Magnolia officinalis. The sequence continues at coordinate 99,597,645 of JAJHSJ010000005.1, read as the reverse complement.
GGCAGAGTATGATGGGTAATACTCTACTCATGCATGTAGCTACACAATAAGTGGCAGACATGTTCCCAATGTAGACAATTGAAACTGTTGTACCTCCACGGCATGCAGATGAGACACTGCTTCAAGGATATGAATTTTACACACCAAATTGAAATATTCAACATAGGACGATATGCAGAACTATTCTGCAGTATCTGAGAATCAAAATTCATAGCCCAAAACCATGCTAATCAGACTGTCCTAGCAATCTGATCTATGAAAAATTACCAGCTGAATTCAAATGACTGACCATGTTTCCTTTTTATCCATCCATTTAATGGCCATCAATCAACAAATGGCATTATTCGATCAACACTGCTTTTGGGTTATGCCCCCTCCATATCAGGGAACACAATTTGGATGGTCTGCATTGGAATGTCTGCTACAGGTACAATGGATGAGTAGGTAACTATGACCCTCCATATACAGCTAGAGAATTACATTATCCTCCTTCCAGAATGACAACATTCTTCCAAATCACAGTGAAATAGAAAATCATACTCCTATAAGGAAACCTTTTTCGCGTTCAACACCAGTGGAACAATAACAGGAGGAGATGCACCATAGTCTGGCAGAGTATGATGGAACATGTGCATGTAGCATCGGCATCAACGTTGCATACATGTGAGTCAGTTCATACAATCCAAATCATGGGATATTGCACAAAAAAAAATGCATAGAAATTATCCTACCGTCCGATCTGGAAATCAAGAAATGCTTAAAAAGAAAATGTTTAAACGGTCCAAGTCAAAATAGGACCATTGGCATCATCTAATCTGTACGTCTTTTAAATGATTCTCCATCCACAGGGGGGCCCATGATTTGGAAGGTCAGGATTGACATATAATGTGAAATGTGCATGCCGAATGGCTGCATTAGTACAACCCACCATACTCTGCCGGACTATTCATAAATTTTCATAAAATAGAAGAAGAATAACCCATGTGAAGAGAAAGAAAAGAATCCAACACAAAAGAAAGAAAATTCCCACAAAAAAGGAACAGAACACGATTCTTTAAAAGATCTTCACAGAGACTCAAGATATTAGATTTGCTGGTAAAGCATAAAAAAAAGGCCATTTTCCACATACAAATAATCAAATGGATATTCAAAAAAGGCCTTCTACGGATTGGATACTTTGAAAACAAAAATCCCATCTCCCCAAAAAGAAAAAAAAAAAATCACAAAAAATACGCATTTTTCTTTAATTCCATACGGTAAAAAGCTCAATTTCGAGAGAGAGAGAGAGAGAGAGAGAGAGAGAGAGAGAGAGAGAGAGAATCAAAAGAACAGAATCCAATCATTCAAAAAAGGCTTCTAGAAGATTTGAGATTCTTGGGACTGGATTTCTCGAAAAAAAAAAAAAAGGAAAAAGAAAAAGAAGAAATCCTATTTCTAAAAAATAAGAAAAGCGTTTCAAATAAACCCTTCTTTTGCATGAATTTCAAAATTAGGCCCATAAATTTTAGAAGCACGCACCTGTAATTCTCGATGCCTGGAATCCAGACAAGAGAAGAAGCAGAAGAGAAAGGTCGGCTTCCGACAAGATGCAAATATCGTCATTGAATGAGGCGAATCTCTTTTTCATTCTTCTGTTTCTCTCGTAATGGAATTCGCGGGAAGGAGGGAGGAAAAGGCGGAGAAAATCGCTGACAACCGAACGCCGGAACGCGAATTTCCTACCACAGTGGTTGTAGAGAGCCCGTGCAACGGAAAGCTCCGTGGGACCCACCGTGATGTACTTGTGAAATCCACTCCGTCAATAATATTATTCAGATAATATTAGGATGTAAATGAAGGAATGGATTATCTTATACTCTTGTAGGCCATGCCACAAGAAAAGATGGGGGCGGGAACGGCTGCTATTGAAACTTTCTTTGGAAAACTGAAGTTTTGGATCAGGAATACATTTCTTTTCTCTTCATCCTCGTGAGATCCACATTATGAACGGATCGGATGGAATATAGACATCACGGTGGGCCCAGAAAGGTTTCGATGATGGACGTTCGCATCCCCACTATTCCTTGTGGCGTGGATTACATGAGCTCTGGACCAGCCTAATTTTTGGATTCTTTTACTAAAATGATCTGGAAATAAATGAATAACGGATCGGATTTCTCGGATTTCACACACATGTCATGGTGGGTCACACGGAGGTTTTTGTTGCACGTGTTCTCTCCACCAACCGCTATTGGAAATGGGCGTCCGTGAACCTCCCGGAGAGGGATACTACTATACGCGACCGACGTCTTTGGGCAGTATACGCGGGTTTTCGATTCTAATAAGTGGAGCCCACGGTTCGATAATCCAAACCATTGGTGTCTCTTGTTCTAAGGTGGATGGTCCACGAACCGCCCAATTCCCTGACCTAAATCTCAAAAACTGTTTGTTATTCCTTTGAGTTGAATGTGGACCGTTTGTTGTATTTCTCTTTGCGACTCTCTAATTGTGGACCGAATTTCAAAGGATGAGATTATTCTAGCGAGGATATTGTTGAATTATATTCCATCAAGTAATCAATAGATAAATAGTCCGTATTACTGAGCTATGGGCCCCACGTGTCATTGTTGAACACTAGCGTATACTCTTCAGAGACGCGCATTACGTATACAGGGAGTTATTTGATACTCTGGCAGCGTATGACTCTTGCTATGCAGGCACTCCCAACTTGTAAACTTGGCAGATATTTACTCGAGGTAAACCAACTAAACTGTGGAGACAGGAGTCGATAGCTGAAAGTCACAAAATCAGACTGGTTGAGGAATCTTAACCGTTGATTAGCGGGACCTTGTTTGTTGAAATCGGACCAGTAGAAAATTTTCAATGTCCACCGATCGGCTAGTGATATGACCAAATGATCTTAATTTTAAAATTTTGGTAATCGAACTAGTATCACTTGTATGGCAGTTGTTGCACTCAATCTACGATATTCAGGTAAATCACATGAGTGGAAATAGTGTATAGGACAATGCTCACCTTTCAAATTATTTCTCTTGGTGTGGCCCACTTGAATTTTTGAGATCCATGTTTAAGTCTTGGTATGAAATCTAATGGTTGGAGTGGATTTCATATAATCATTATGGTAGGCTCTGTAAAAATCATATCAATCAATTGTTTCCTTTGATACGGGGCATATGAATAGGTCATGATAAATTATTAGTTTTTGGCCTAAAGTATTATCACACATCTAATGGTTGGACTGGATTTAAAAATATATCAAAGTGGGCCGTCAAAAAATCAAGAGTTGCTTACTCTAATGACTGTTTTAAATATGAAAAAAGAAGGGAATTTCATGACAGGAATGGGGAATTTGACGGTCCCACCTTGAAGGTGTGTGATACCACTTGGGTCTCCGATCATGTGGCCCACCTGAATCACGGCAGTTGCTGATATTTGGCCCTGAGCCTAAAATGGAGTGACGCACCTGATTGGGGTGTATTTAAAACACTTTACAGCGGGGTCCACTGAGCCGGAGACTCATTGGCTTTGCTCCTCACCCATGCCCCAACCTCTTTCAATCTTCAAAGCCCTCTCATTTTAGGGCATGAGCCCAAAGAACGATGCAGATTGAAATCTGAGGGGACCACGCCACTGGAAAGAACAGTGATTGAACGGCCACCGTTAAAACTTCGTAAGGCCCAGCGTGATGTTCTACTTGCCATTCAACCTCTTCATTAGTTCACACATACCTGGATGAAGGAGGAAAAACATAAGCCTTCGTCCAAACCTTCTGTAGGCCCTGGAAGTTTTCAACGGTGGCCGTTCAATCCTACTTTTTTATGTGGTGTGGTCCACTTGAGCTTTGGATCTGCATCATTTCTTAGCTTATGCCATGAGATGATTCGGAAAAACGGATGGGCGGCGTGGATAAAACACAAACATCGCGGTGGACCCCATGGAGTTTGGGCCACGTCGTTCCACCGGGAGATTCATATGGCGGGTGCCGCAGGCAATCCGCTTCCCAACCCCTCCGTCTCCCTCTCCATCGCTTCCCAAGCTCGTAAATCTCTCTCTCTCTCCCTCTTTCCAAGCTCGTAAATCTCTCTCTCTCTCTCTCTCTCTCTCTCTCTCTCTCTCTCGTATCTTCCAAGCTCTCCTCTCTTCCTAACTTCCTCCGATCATCTCCTTCGGCCAAACCGCCGGATTTTCGCTGGGATCCGTCCCGAATATGACGCCATTCTCGCCTTATAAATACTGAACTACCGGACAAGCAGGGAGCCTTAAACAGGTCTGCGTCTCTCTCTCTCTCTCTCTCTCTCTCTCTCTCTCTCTCAGAAGCGAGCTCGGGCCAGAGCATAAAAATCTCTGACTGGGCCGGACTTGTGTCTATTTTAATAAACGCTAGCCGGGCTTGGACAGAGCTTGGCCCGGCCCTAACCTGGTCTGGTGACACTCTCCCGCCCGCATATCGCATTGCAACCCGACCAGAGCAAGCATCATGCAGCCCTAAAGGGTCGTTGGGATGCCTGTAAAGTCCTTAAAAGTTGTAAAGGGATTACAGATAATCTGATTAAGGGGCTGTTTGGATGCACGCATTTGCCTGTAAAGGCTTTATAGGCTGTAAACAGATTGCAGCTTTTAGCTGTAATCTAATACCTGGAAAAAAAAAGAAGCCATGTTTCATATTACTGGTGATGTATTTACAGCTAAAAGGCTTTATACATGTTAGAACACAATGGTTAATATACACTCATGATATGTGGGGTCCACCATAATGTGTATGGTACATCCAATCTATCCATCATGTACTTCCCTTGATGCTCTCCTATGACCCAAAAAAACAGCTCATCCATTATCAAATAGATCACACGAGGGAAAGGTGGGACGTCCACCATTAAAAACTTCTAGATTGCATTTGGGGCCCACTGTGATGGGTGGAAGACATTCAATCCTTTTAGTGTGTGCATGCTTTAATTCTCTCTTAGGGCCCTAAAAAAAATCAAGTCCTTGTGTGAGTTGCGGATTTTGGAAGGTCCACCTCCCAAGCTCTATGGTATGAATACCTACTTTATTCATTGTAAACACTTTACCGGCTAACCAAACACAATTTATTTACCTGTAAACAGAATACCACTTAAAATCCAAATGGAATAGCATGTAAATTGATTACACCCGAAACTCTTTTCTAGTGTAATGTGTTTACAACTAAAAAAATTACAGGTATTCAAACGACCACTAACTGTGTACGTGGAGAGAGTGTGTGCAATTCTATCTATAGCAGAGATTTTGAAAAATACGACAGTTGGGTGGGGGTTTTCAATTCCCTGGAATCCGCAAAGCACACGTGGCCTTTTGCTGGAATTGAATTCCAACTAGTTTAAGTTCAGAATGATCAGTTGCCGTTGCAGGCATTGCTTTCTCTCTCTCACTGATCAATGGAGTCTGATTTTATTTTATTTTTTGTGTGTGATAATGGAAAATCCAGATTAAAAAAAAATATGTTGTTTTTTTTTTTTTTTTTTGTCTTTCCCATCTTGTTGAGCAGAATGTAAAACCCAAGTTCATGTGCACTGAGCAAAAAATCGGATGGCATAATGGTCCATGGTTTGGGCCATTCATTGGGTGGGTCTTGCCATACATTGACCATGGTAGAAAAATCTAACTGAATGGATGATATTTACCCATCTGATTGATTACGTATGGGAAGAGGTTCCACCAATGAATTGGTAGGTCTCTCCAACCCCTATTGTGGACGGATGCTGGTTCATCCTTGGTGGGACACCTGATGAATGGTTTGGATCATGGATTGTCATACTACTGCGATCTAGAATATTGATGGGATGGCTATGTACTGATGGGAAGAAGACAAGAAGTTTTGCCAATGAATGGGTAGGATTATCCACTCCATGTGGTGTACAGAAGCTGGGTCATCCTTGGTGGGATGCACCAGATGAACGGTCTGGATCACAGGTCGTTGTTCTATGATCTAGAACATTGATGCGTGGTTATGCATTGTCTGCGTCATATGGCAATATATATACTGTATAATGCATACGTTTTTTTTAAATATTAAAAGAAGAGCAAAGAAACAAAAAGGAGAAGAGGGGAAGCTGAGAAAGCAAGCCCATCTAAACTCCGAGGAACAGAAGATTACAACCCTTAACACTGTCTACAGAAGTGGCCCATTCAATGATAATGCGCTTGGCCTTACTAGCTACACTCTCAGCTGAGTGCGCCCTGTCCTGAAAACATCTTTCATTCCTTTCTTCCCAAACACACCACCAAATAGCGATTATAGCTATTCTCCGGATCCATGTTCTCTGTTTATCAAATCTGATCCGATGCCAAGCTTTTAATAGAAGATCCACTGACTCTGAGAAACATCAGCTTATACCGAACCGGGAGAGAAAATCTGACCAAATGAGATTGATAAATGGACAATGAATGAGCAAATGATCCACCGTTTCTTCTTGCTCCATGCAACACAGGCAAACATTCACAAGAATCATGCCCCTTTTTCTGAGATTGTCAACCGTAAGGATTTTCTTCCTACCAACCAGCCACCCAAAAGAAACGAATTTGGGGGGAATAGATAATTTCCAGATATGACTGATCAGAGGATCAGATAAGGGAGGAGGACTGCTGACCATCTGATTGAATAGCGACTTTACCGTGAAAGCACTGGATTTATCTGGCCTCCAGATTATTTTATATATCTTCACTAGACAGGTCTGGAACTGTTCTGAAGATGCGATCCAGAAGCGAAACGTACTCGTTGATTTCCCAGTCTTGAAGATTTCTTTTGCAGTCCACATTCCAAATAGTTTTCCTTCCCTGGATAGAAAAGAAATAATTCACTGTAGCTGTTTGATAAGGATTGAGGAGGTAAATGTTTCGAAATTCATCTTTCAATGGCGTGTCCCCAATCCATAAATCTTCCCAAAATCTGATTTTATCCCCTTTTTTGATCTCATAACCAATCCCTTTTATCACCTCCCTATGTAAAGAGACAATTCCCTTCCATAGGGTAGAAGCCCTATAAATGGAAGAATCTTTGGTCCACCATCCTCCATCTGAACAGCCGTATTTGCTTTTAATAAGCTTGTTCCAAAGAGCACCATTCTCGGATCCTAACCTCCATATCCACTTACCTAGGAGAGCCCGATTCATAATTTTGAGGTCCTTGATCCCAGCATACTGTATAATGCATACTTGCAATCATAATCGATAAGTTTCGTTGTCCACCGTTTTATTTGTTAGCTTTGATTTTGATGCTCTTTTTTATTTTTATTTTTAATTACACATGTTTAAATCACCTCATTCAGAGAGTAAGCTGAACAAACTTCTACCATTTCAATTGAACATGAGGAATTAGTTTCTGTTGGAAAAATCGTGTAGTTTTGTGCCCATTACGATCTCCACTAGGGATTTTACATAATTATCTCGAGACATCTGCCCTAAGACGCAATGGGGCGGAACTCAACTGGATTTGGGTCTAGAACCTCAAATTCGCGACCCGTAGTCTAACCCAAATACCCAATGGGACACAAATTCTACCCCCTTAGGCAGGTTCTTGTATGGGTATGCCAAGGCCCGACCGATTGACAACGCAAGTTGGGTTGGTCTAATTTCTAATTCCATATTTGACATAGATCACCATTAAACACACAAGGACTATATGTTTTCTTTAGGCAAGTTTTTACAAATTATTCAATTGCATTGATTAACTTAATTGAAGGGATCTCAAGGGTCAGTGATAGATTGAGTTTGGGTTGGGTTTTGGTGAGGTATGGTATGTGCAGGTCTATTTTTGGGTTGTCTAAATTTGACCCATTTAAAAGTCGGGTATGGAGCTGTGCAGTCAAGTCAACCTCAAGTGGTTCCAGGCCCAATTGATTATCATGGTATTTAGGACCAAGACACGACCTATTGGGTCCCATTTCAGACCCGACCTGTGTATTATCAGGTCAGGTCCAATGACTAGGAGTCCCACTGAGTCATGTGCTAGAATTTCAGGTTCCCCTCGCCCTTTTTTTGCCTGTCCTTTTTTACTTTTATTGTTTTATTTTGTGAACATTGGCTTTGATGAGTGGAATTTAATACATCCTCATCAGAAGTTTCCCTTTGATGATGGTATATGTTGGGTGATGTGATGAAGAGGAAATGAGAAGGCTACCTGTGGGAGTGCCACAAGACGGTCTGTTATGGCACCTTCTACAAGACCCAGGCCACTCATTATGTGGGCCCTGCGACAATGCATTGTGGCCCGAAAGTCAGGTTGGTCCAGTTATGTGATGGGCCACACAAACGTTCAAAAACAGACTATTAGAAGATAATTACCAATGGTCTACATGTGATGTGCAACCGTGGCCCGCATGCAGGCTTGGACTGCTTTGACTTTTGAGCCACAGGGCCTGCCTGATTGATAGCTTGCATTGGACACACAATGCCCCATGTGTGATGAATAGGATATAAAATACCACGGTGGCAACCATTTACTTTTTCTAGACAGCTAACTCTCATAAAATTTAACCCAACATTTAGATCATTAGATGCAGCTCCCTACTGCCTTCTTTTTTTTCTTTTTTTTTTGAAAGATAAACATGGATTTTTTGGGAGAAAGAAACAAGATTTCTACATTGTAAATGTATTTTGATATTTGTCAACTCCATTTCAAAATTTTGTTTCATTCTTTGAACACAAATCATCTTGGAAATTTCTGTTGCTGGCAAAGTTTCAGTGGGAAGCTTTTATCAAGAGCTTTTCAATGAGCCCCGTTGTTTCTATTTTCGATTTTTTTTTTTTCCTTGGTGTGATATTTCTAAACAGCTATAATGCCACTTCGTAAACATTACTTTCCACATGTAAAATGAAGGGTTATTGTTTCGTGGTTCTTGAAAGGCATTTCAGTCTCATCTTTGCCGGAGAGATAACTCTTCATTGTCTCACTAGGGCTCTTGAACCTCTTTTTTGGGCGAGTTAGTTCATCCTCAGTCCTTAGCATTTGTTTTTCATTGTGCATGCATTTCATCACACTTGTTTTTCATTAGAAGAATGGGTAGCCTGGTCAATCAAGAAATATCACAAGTAGTTTGTTTAATCACAACATATTCATGTCTGCCTTTTTTACTTTTCATATTATAGATATTTTAGTAATTACAAAATATAACATTGGTCTTTGCAGCTTGAATTCTTTTTCAGTATCTTTATCCTTCTTCTTCATCTTCTTCTTTTTCTTTTATTTTTTTCCATTTCTTGTTGTTTAAAGCAAAAGCTGATTTGGTTAGATCATGAAATCAAATCTTTCCTTGCAGCTCCACTGTTACGTCTTTGTTATGTTGTGTTGCATATAGTTGTTGAGTCATTTACTTATAAGAATAACTCTGCACATATAGGCTAATCTGTCTCCTTGGATGTCTCTATGTAGGCTAGTATATGGGTTCTGAAAGTATAAATCTTGAGGAGAGATTGAAATCTCTTCTTATTCAGTTACAAACAGAGTTAGGAATTCTTGATAGGATTGTCTACAAGGGAAAGAATCAACACAGGCGCTGCCTCTATTTCCAATACCTCTTGAAGGTTGATCTTGCATTACTTGATTTTAACCTCTAATCTAAGTTGATTTGAAACACATGTCTGCATTTTTTTATTATTATAGATTTTAATGAATTGGTTGTTTGTGTAGGTGAGAAGGGATGTGAAGCTGCTTTTATCAGCTGACTTGGAGGAGGTTTTGAGCGTTCTCTTTCAAGTTGTTAATGGAAAGAAACCTACACAAAAGGTGCATCATCTAGAGAGGTAAAAGCTGTATTATCTTTTCTTACCTTTTTTGGTTTTGTTTTTGAAATGATGTTGAATAATATGTTATTAGTTTGATCCTCTAACTTGGTGGAAATGAAGGCTAGCAATGAAGGCCTAACGATATTTCTTTAGCTCTTGTTCCACAAAACACATCTTCATAGGAAAATATAATGATGTTTTTTTCCCTAGGCATCAAAGTACTCTATCCTATAGCACATGTGGTGATGAAGCCCAATTGTGCCATGATCGAATTGGATATTTATTCACCAATCTGGTGGGCCCCACGCGTATTAAACATATGCCAATAGAAAAGGTTAGTTTTCAGTTTTTAGGATTTGTTACTTTTTAATAAGGTTTATATAGATAGACATGTGCCATACTATTCACCACAATATATACTATGGTGCTGTGCTATTGTTATGCTGCAAGTATGGCTATAGTTTTTTTAGGTTTTTAGTGAAAGAAACCAGTGGTTGGAATTAGGTAATGTCAAGGGCTAAAATTTTATGGGTTTTTTTTTTTTTTTTTTTTTTTTTTGTGGGTTATATGTATGCATGTATTCTTCAAAATATATAGGGAATTCCCTCTCATTTTGTTATGGCCCACCAGATTTTTGGATCAGGCTAACTTTTGGGCCCTGGGGGTTTCATGAGGTGATTCTTCTAGTGGACGGTTCAGATTTTGTGCCCACATCACGTGTCAAAAAGTGCTCACAAGTTCCCGTGAGAACTGATTCCCATGCGAGCATTTCATTGCACACACATGTATGTATGTGGATGCCATATGGCTTGGAGTAGTTGAGTAATAGAAGTGTGAGCTCATGGAGACAATGTTCTCTTGCAAAGGGAAAAACCCGAAGAAAAACATTTCTTTGATTTTCATGGTGTATATGAAAATCAGTTCTTCTCTTCTTCTTTCCTATCTACCCTACATCAAATTGGTATAAGAGGTAGTTCCATCAATGGGATTGTTTTAGATATCAATAGTCACAGAAAAAATATATTGGAGAAAGTAGTGAGAAATATATTTGAATGCTGGAACAGGGCAAGAATTTTGGGCTGATTGGATAAGTTGACAGTGTGAAAAAAAAGAACATCAAGGAGAGCCTTCTTGTGCTTGAGAAGGTGGGGGCATTGTGATATCGGACTTTGACAACCAATTACAAGGTTATGGCTACACTATGGTGTAAAAGTTGAGCTACCTGGGTTTTACAAAGAAATTAAGATTTCAAAGAACAAATCCAAGATTCATTAGAAAAAGAATCAGTCAAGAACATTACAATTGCAGATGATAATCAAGACGATGAATATGGTGGACCTCTGGATGTTAATGGTATATCAGTAGATGGATTAATGGACTGATTGGTGTGATTTAATAAGGTGTATACTGAAGCAAAGATTTGAATACATCAACCTCTCCATGGAGATTGGGGTGGATGGTTCAAGATTCAAGGGTGATATGTAGGGCACAATACTGAATTCAGTCAGCTAAAACACTGATAATGCTATGGTGCACAATGATATAGGCCCTGATGAAGATTGTGACAATTCAATTGGTGGCCCTACATAATGAGCTTTAACAAAAATGAAAATGAACCATCACAAAGGCACGCTGTGGTAGCTCCCTTGTTTGTAGATGTGCTCGTGTCAGTGGAGACTTCAATATTGTAGGTTGATCAAACAAAAGTTCTTGTTGATAAACTTTGTGCCAACCTTTGTTGCAATGAGTTTGGACATGCTTTATAGTTTCCTTCCATACACTTGTTTATGCTGTTTGTTATTTCTGTTGGATTGTGAGGTTATTTCAGAAAATGATTCCAGATTTATGTTGTATTCTTATGATATCTTTGTTGTGTATGCAGACTAAAGAAGCAAAAACATCACAACAGAAAGCATAATTTTCAGGAGCGACTGTTGGGAGTTGCACGTTTACTGTCACAGGTAGAAATGATTCATTGCTCTCTTAGTTGTAGTTGTGCACTGACTGTATCTACCCTTGTGGAATGAAGGTAAATGCTATTTAGAGACTCCCATCTGCAAAATTAGGTTGTTGCAATCTTCCTACTCTTTCCATTGATCTCGATTCTCGATCACTCACGGCTTTCTTTTGTTGAAAGTTCTGCACCAGTTTAAGGGTTTCCCAAAATACCTACATGCGATTTTGGCACCCTAATCACTTGATCACTTGTGATTGCTACAGTTGCCCAAATGGGACGTGTTATAGAGCATTTGACTTGCTATGCACATTTGGAATAAAGCAACATTCAGTTTTCTATGATAATTCATTTGACTAAGTGGAGTTTGGGTATTCCTGCTTCCCACGGTGGATGGATGCACTCCATCCAAACTGATTTTGGATGGGAAAAGCTGATTTTGCTCAAATTTAGCTATTCATGATTTGGCCGTTCTTCCAGATGAGGCCCAAATATTTCTTTAGGCCCAAAATTTACCGCGTCAGATAGCAGTCACCATATAATTAAAACCTCTTTCCCATTTTCTGTCCAAGACAGCAGGATCCATTTAACCCATTTGATCATCATCATCATCATCTAAGCCTTATCCCAACTAATTGTTCGTGGAAGGTGAGACCACGCATATCCATATATATTAACCATTTGATCATTGGCCCTAAATACGGTCAAGATCGTTTACATAAACATAGGTCTAAAGAAGAACATATACATTTGTTAGGGACCATCATCGATTGCCTATGATTCTAAAGAACCACCATTGTTTGGCAATTGTAACCATCTCATCCATGGCTTGGGAAAAGGATCACTATAGATAAGAGGGCCAATTAAAGATGGATTGGATAATCTGATCAGTGAGAATTTTGCATGGCAGCCCATGAGAATATGTTCCAAAGACAGTTCGGATCGATCAATTGAACTGTCTTAAGTGAACTGATGCAACTATGATCATTATAACTCATAGTGCTCTGAGAGCACTGGAGCTTTTTTCTATTTTGTATATGCATGGGCTCTTCTTCTGTTCACAGTTGAACTGAGAGTTGGTTCACCTCCCACTTCCCAAAGTAAGGGAATAACACATTTTGAATATTCTGGTTTTGAAATAAGTATGGGTTTCATGTCAATAGTTCAAGATACATGTTCACAGACTCTTGGTGCACACTGTTCCATACCATTTTAGCTATAATGCACTGGTCAAAACCAATCGTTTTTCGGTCCCCTTAGGACCTCCTGTTGGACTCTTCCATTCTGTTATTATCATTGACTTCTCAGGAAGCTAACATTACCTCTCTCTATTGCAGATGGTTGAACCCATGTTGAAGGCGTCGATGTATCCTTTCTTTGCCATTTGAAATGTATAATTTTTCCCTCTTATGTAGGTCATGGCACTTTCCGCTGAAAACTGAAAGAATGTGACTAGATATAGAAAGCAGTGGTACATGTCTGGCTTTTCCTTGGGGAGATTTAGAAGAATGTTTCTTTTGATTTTATATTTTTATTCCTTGTCCATAAAAGATGTAAAATCAAACAGAGGCCTTTACTTGGCTTGGTGTTTTGTCAAAAACACTCATGTTATTTTATTATCAATCTAATTTCAGATGAAGGAAAACATATTTGAAGAAATTGATGTAATTTATACTCATTATCAGTACACCATGATATGCTAGGTCTGACACACTCCTAATCAGTTTTCATATCCCCTACAATATAAAGCTCTTTGACAGTACATCCTTAGTTGTTTCTACTATATTTCCTGAGGAATTATGGGGGTCTGATGCATCAGGAAGTGTGTCTTGGTGCACCCGATCATACAAGTTGGGCCCATGTGTTGATCATCCAGACTGTGGTATGAAGGGCCACACAGGTGATGGGGATGCCTCTTCATGGACTGGCTTCCACCAATCGAAGTTTCGCACATTTCAGATGGTGGTAAAGTCATGGTGACTAGTTTCCGGAGGAGGTCCGCTCGCAGGTGAAGGGGAGTTTCGAAGGCGAGTAAGAGATCCAGTTTACGGGCTATTCCTACTTAAGTTGCTGTTACGATGAGGTTCTCAAATTCTTTTCTTATGTGCCACTTCAAAATTTTATGATTATCCCATTAGGAGATTTATGGGATGTGGTTAATTCATGGTTATGCCCATTATGTCAACAGTCTCAATGACTGAACCATGGACACTATACACGCCCTCTTGCATCAGGATCCCTACAATTCTACAATTTTCTGTCCCAGACAGCAGGATCCTTTTTGAATATTGCTTCACCATTTTTTTTTGTCTTGCAACGATACCTGTCATTTTCGTTTGTTTTTCTACTTCTCTCAGATGTCATTTATCCATATTTCACCTTGATTTGATTTGAGTATCTGTCTTTGGGTGTGCTTGCAACTGCTACTCATTAGCCGCTTTATACTTTTCCATCTCAGAAAATCATGCTCAGTTAGTTCATGTTGAAATTATTTTATAAAGTGCCTCAAAAGCTGTCCTTTACTGTTCTGTAGTCAGATATCTTCTTTGCTTGCTCAGTCATTCTTCATGGGATTTTCTCTAACGAATTTAGCTATTCTTGCCCGCCTCCGAGTTTTGGTTCAACAAGTAAGCATTGTTACCTCTTTACAGAATAATAGTCTGCTTTATTTTCTCTAACGTGATTTCCAATCCTGTTGTGATGAAGGAGATTTGCTAGTTCTACAGGTGTGTAGATCACAGCCCACCTGCATGCAATATCACACCCTAATTTGGCTTGTTAAGATCCAAGAGTGGCTTGGTCCAAGAATGAGACTAGTCAACTCATCAGGTGGGGCAGGGCCATGTGTGTACTTCCATTGTGGACTGCTGGCCAACTTTCTTAAACCTTTCCTTTATTTGCCTACATGATGAATTCAACAAACTGATTCTTGGGCCAGAGCATATATTCAACGGGGACCACTTGATGGACGGCAAGGATCCTCTACACATGCCACGTTGGCATGCGTGACTGCATTTACATGGGATCTACATGCATGCAGAATTAGCAGACCTGGTAATGAGAATTAAGCATCGTGATTGCTTAGTTACCTTACAATAATGTGTTCACTGTCAAGATACCATTGTTTGCACTGCCACCGTCCCCATTTCATTATACATTTCACATGGCAGCTTCCTACGAGTTGGCTCCTGTTAGCACTATTTGGACTTCATTTTTTAAATATGGGGATCTAGGCTGATACTAGTCCCATCTCTCTCAATTGTTAGATTGCATCAGAAATATCATGTCTAAGACCTCTTATGTTGCTTGGTTATTTCTTCTCTATTCAATAGATTTCTTATGCAAAACTAGATTTGTTTCCCTCATTGGTACTTTTCATCTCTGAAAAAAATAAAATAAAAATCATTGGTACTTTCACTCAGGACATCATTCCATATAGGTGTACAGTGTACCCGCCTTTCAGTATTCAGACCCTTCAGCTGGTAGCCCCACCTTGTATGGGTGATAGACCACAAATCTCCTCAACGGAGATCCCAATCACCAAATAATTTGGCTAGCAAATGGATAGTTGAAAAGAATATATCTCCAATGACTTATACGCAACCCAAAGAATTCCACCAATCAGATGGCTGGGGTTGTCTGATGAGGAGGTTTTGGTCCATCGCCACCCCTATCGCCAATACCAGGGGGGGCCTACCAGATGAATGGTCAGAATAACTGACGTGTAGGCCCCCACCTATATGGAATGCATGACCAAATAAAAGCACCTGCAATTTGGGCTAAAATTTGTACATTTCCTCAAGGCTATTTGGATTGGTGGAAATCAAAAGTAACTGAGCAAATGAAATCGATTTTCTCATACGTGATGGTTTCTCTTTTTTTGATAGACAGGAGGATTGAGGAAATTGATTTCACAGGTTTCCTCTATAAAGGGCATATCCTTTTCCACTCTCAAACCTAAAGAAATGGAAATCTTTTCCTTTTCTACAGTTTTCCTCAAATGTGACATTTTCCTTTTCTTGGCTACTTATTGTGAAAATTACAGTACCTAAGGTTTCAAGTTGAGTTAGTGAGTCTAGAACTATGGCTGGAACTAATCCATAAAAAAAATAAAAAAATAAAAAAAACAGAGTTTTAGAAGGAATACGGACTCGGATCGGTTCAGAACAGCATGGGTTCGGATTGGCTCGAGTCAAATGACCCGGACTCGGTCCCAGATCGGATCGAGTTCAGGTCAGGCCATGCAGAACTCGGACCAAGTCAAGTTGGACCCAATCCGATCCGACTCGGTCCGATGCCCAGCTCTAGAGGGAACTGATCCAGTTTACTTGCCAGTGCATCTACGAAGTGGGGCCTGCCTGATGAATGGCTTGGATCTTGCACATGTATCACGTGTTGGCACATCGATCCGCCTTCCTGGGCTGGCATGTAGGGGCTTAGCAGAACTCCCCATCATGTTCTTCCTTAAGTTGGATAACTGAATGATTTTCTAGTAATTTTCTTTGCTTATCGACAAAGTTTCTAGAACCAGCACTGTGTCTTTTGTCTAACCTTCAATCTCCACCATGACTTAGAGGTTGAAACATGATCCTTGGCCTGCTATGCTCAGTAGCTTTTCATGTATTTTAGATTACTCCATGGCTATTTTATGAGGTTGTAGCTGATGGTTTGTCTTTTAGATCTCAAACCACTGATGGAGTGCAAAAGATTGCTGGGATATGGACGCTGTCTTCTCATTTTTACAAGTGACACAGATCTTGTGTGTGATATTTCAAACTTACCTTCATTCCTTGTTGATTACTTAAACTGGGTTACTGTTTCATTCTTCAACAGATGTTGCTCGATGTTGTTTCCGTGTTCAACTTGGTTTCATCCCTCTCGCAAAAGGAGCAATCTGTAAAACTCACTCGGGATGGAATTGAGGTATGTTTGAGTCAATTGATCATGCTTTGTAATGCCTGGTCAAAAGAAATGGTTCTTGTTTGACAATTTGACCCATCATTAGTTTAGTTGGGGCACCTTTTTTGGTATCCTAAGCCGTTGATCTGATGGGCGCCATTACTTAATGGGCCTCAAGATCTCACCTATCAGGTGATCCTATCTGTTTGATGAAAATGGGCAATTACAACCAGCAGCCTCCATTTTAATTAGGTATAAATCGGAGAGTGAGGGTCATCAGATGGGGGACACTTTTGTGGTATACCCGTAAAATCAAAGAACTCCATACATGAGCAATATGGATCACCAAATTCTGGGCCCCACATTTACAGTTTATTGATCTGAGTAGATGCTCGATCAAACATTGTGTAATTTACCTGTAAATGTTTTACGAGCTTTGCTAAGCGAACACGCGTGTGCTATAAAGCTCGCATACACGCTGCACATGTGCCAGCATGGCAAATACATGTGACATGTAATCCATCCGTCAGGTTGGTCTGACCTGGTACACATTTCCCCCAAAAAACACTGGTCCAATATGCAAGTGGGGCCCAATATTGGAAGCAGGTGGATGGGTTAGAAAACTTCAACAAGTTTTTCAGAGGCGTACATTTGTTTTTCAAACTGTGGCCCCTAGTGGATCAACTTGATTCTCGGGCTAGGGCATCGATATATTGGTGCTGTTCTGATGGGTGGATTGGATCTCAGATCTATCATGCCATGCTGGCACGTGTGGTGTGTACATGAGCTTTATTGCATGTGCATGTGGGCTTAGCAAAGCTCATGTTTTTACTGCTAGGTTTCCTTGTGGTTTGGATGATGTGGGCTAGATAGTCATTTGGGTTTTTTTATTAACAAAACACTCTACAGAGTTTATGAGCGTGCTTGACTACACTCGATACAACATTTCAAGTTGCTCAGTTTTGGGATTCCACACCATTTTTTTTTTAAACTGGTGTAGGTTTTCAGAGAATACCATCCCCCAAGCGGAGATTTTCTTACCTTAGAATGCGTGTGGGAGGGTGACAAGTTTGTATTGCACGAGAGGACCAATGCAAATAAGAGAAAGAACCAAGATGAGGATCTTGAAGAAGGCAGATCTATTCCTCTTGGAACGTCAACGATACAGTATCAGAGTCTTGAAATTTCGAATGAAGGTAAGCCATCTCACCTTTAACATGCAACGGCATGTTTGACCTAGAAGCTTCACAGTTTGTTTTGGTTCTTATCTCTGGAAAATGCTAATCTCCATGCACACGAGGTAAAAGAGCTCACACTCTATAGTTGTTCACGTAAGCAGAGAGACCCATGCATCTCTGAGTGCGGGCCCTTCTAGGGGTGGCAATGAGCTGACATGTCTATCAAAATCCAAATGCACCTTGATGTGTTCCATTTGTTTGTGATATATATTCTTATTACGTTTTTTGTTGAATGCTGGCCCCACCTGTAGATGATGAACTTGCTTGGAAAAAGGTCCGTACAACCGACTCAGTTGAAGAGGGCTCAGGTCCCATCGACGTCAATAGAACCAATGCAATTTCAATTCAATCCATTGAGATGGATGATGATGTAAAGATTGATAATACCGAGGATGGAGATAATCTAGATAACCAAAGGTCTCCTCACAAGGACTCTACTGTGGAGGGTAGTGGAGTGGGAAGCATATCCCCATTTCTGAGCCCACCATCTCTGAAACCCCAAGCTCAACCTACTAACAAAGTGGCTTTTGTTTCAGTAAAGAAATCTGCTCCATCAGAATCGAATGGAAGCAGACCCCATAAGAAGATGAAGGCTGACAGGCTGACAGGCAATGCCAAGGAGACTGATGATCCGTTTTTCAGTCTCCTCATGGGTGGAAGCGTGAAAGATAGTCTTTTTTAAGCAGATGTGCTTAGCTTTTTCACAAGCAAAAGCACACCATTTTTTTTGTTCGAAATCTATCACATTTCAGGTCCTATTTTGCAATTGTAAAAGAGAAATAGAAGGTTTGCATGAGAGGTGAACTTCAAAAGGAAAAGCCTTGCAGCAGATTTGTCTGCATTTTATTTCTAACTTACAACAAGGGATTTATAATGGAAGAATTAATCTTGGATGTCATCACCGAGATAAGATGCATCTTTTTGTTCTTAAAGCAAATTATACACACATAACACACACACACACACACACTATGCGCTCGAGCTCACGGGTCCGTCCCATGAGGTCGAGCTGTGTGGGCCCCACCGTGATGCGTTTTGAACATCTACCCCATCAGTCAGATGCACCATTCCATCATGAGCCTAGGTATCAAAAATCAAGTCAATCCGTGACTTGGCCACGCCACATACAGAAGTGGGGAGGGGCCGTGCACCATTAAAACATTCATAACCATTTTTGAGGGCCCACCGAGATGTAGTTTGCAAATCTAGCCCATTCATTATGTGTGTCTCACTTGAATGAGGGTTCAGACCAAGTTTCAGGCGCATGCAAAACTCAGGTGGGCCCCACCAAGTGCTTTTATATGTTTTAACGATGTCTTCACATAATTTTAGATGGTATGGCCCACCTGAGTTCCGTATACGGCTGATTTTTGGGATATCCCATAATTTAAAAGGTACCCATCAAATGCACGGTGTTGATGGTTGACATGCATCACGGTGGGGCCCACACAGCTCGACCTCACGATAAGCTTATAGTGAGCTCGAGCGCATGGTACCTTTTCCCATATATATATATAATTGAATGGCCTGTTTTTTTTTTTTTTTTTTTTAAAAAAATTTTATTATGTTGTCATTAATCATGATGAGCAGGAATTGTCTATGCAAAAGGTTTTTTAAAGTGAGTAATGTTGCTTATTGTAGATTTTCTTTTTCCCCTTTTAACAAAATCTTGGAATGGCCCACCTTAGTTTTGGAATATCGTGATCGTTGGGGCATCCTTTTATCGTTGTGTAATGCTTGAATGGTATGTAAATGCCAGCGTGCCCTACACAACAAATGGTGGGCATCCTCATCCCAACTGTTTCCCTATACTGTGGTTTACTGAGTTTTGGATTGGTCTGATGTTTGGGGTTAAAAGAGTGAACATTGAGTCAACACATGAGTGAGTGTGCCTTGGACTCTCGGGTGGCTGGTGTACGACACACTTGTCTCGGTGGTGTGTTGACGTCACCCAGTTCTGTGGGCCCACCATGAGGTATGCGTCATATCCAAAGTTCTGTGGGCCCAACCACGAGGTATGTGTTATATCTAAACCGTCCATCCATTTGGCGAGATCGTTGCAAGGATTGACCTAAAAATAAGATAGATGGAAAGATCTAGTGGATCACACTGCAGAAAGCAGTGGGAGATTGAACTTGAAACCTTCATGGGGGTCACATATATATTGGATCAATCTCATATTTGTTTTTTTTTTTTTCCCTTCATCCATGTCAAAATAAACATCATGGTGGGACCTACCAATGCTTTAACGGTGGAAATAACTGTCCCCGCTGCTATTTGTGGGGTGGTCTCGTTTTTGGACTAATGCTCTAAACTAATCTTGCCGAATGGAAGGACAGTGTAAATATAATAAATACATCATTTCCACCATTCGTCCGTACATTGTGGGGCTCGAGGACTTGGACGCGGATTTCCTGCGAAATCCTGCGCTGGAAACTTAGCTGGGGCCTACCGTGATGTTTGTGAGAAATCCACCCCGTCCAGCCGCTTTTTGAGATCATTTTAGGATTTGGACCAAAATTGAGCAGGATCCAAGGCTCAAGTTGGCCGCACTAAAGGAAAATGTGTTCAGGGAAATTTCTGCCGTTGAAACGTTATTGGGGTCGACGGTGATGTTTATATGCAATCTATACCGTTTGTAACGTCATTAATATTGGGATGAAATGAAAACACAAATATTATCCTTATTCAAAGCTTTTGTGGCCACACGAATATTTCAACTGCTGACATTCAATAATCACATTTTTGGCCCACCAGAGTATTGGATATGGTTCATTTTTGGCCTTGCATCCTAAAATGAACTCACAAAACGGATGAATGGAGTGGATTTCTCAAAAACATCACCTCGGGCTCCACCTAAGTTCCGGGAATCCCCGTCCCGAGGACTTTGGCATTTGCAACGCCACGTGCCCACATCATCCAGGTCGGTGGCGTATGGTATACCAGCCAATCCGCTTCGGTCAGGCTTGGGTTGAGTCCTCCGGCAACCCAAAACCCAGCCATGTAACTTTACCACATAACATGAATAGCCATGGGTAGAACCAAAAACCCAAAAAATGTTCAATCAGTCCAAGCTGACCTGAAAACACCATCTCTTGAAGGGATCATGGTTTCCATTGCCTCATTCCACGTCGACTGAGTGATCCAGTTGGATTGACGAGTCTTCTTGACTCAGGGTTGAATCACAGCCACAACTTCTCAGAATCTAACCGTGCCGAGTTCACCTAGCCAAGCTCCGAGTAGAAGTCCGAGAATTTTAGAGCAATGTTTTTACCGAATCCTATTTAATCACCCTCCAATACCTCTAGCTGGGGTGGGGTAGCTTGGGCATGGTCGACCATCAGGCTGACTCTTGAGGTTGGGATTGAGTTGACCAACCCAATCCGCTTGAGTTACTTCCCCTGCCAACCACACAGACTCAGCCCATGTGATCCGAATCAGGCAAAGATCCTCTGAACCATTCGAACAGCACAATTTCAGAAAAAATAAAATAAAATTCACACTGGCCATTTCTGTTTTCCTATCATCTTTCTGTCTGTCTAGGCCCCCCCTTCTTTTTTTTCATAGCTTTCATGCCAAAAATACAATCTGTAGACAATGTTATCGATGGTCCCAACACAACTCAGAGAACTCCAAAGAAGGGATTGACAATGGCAGAATTCAGCTCCGAACCAGCTGAGTGCAGTACTGGCATGTCCACCTTGTTTCTAGGCAGGAACAAGAACTCCCCTCCTTCAATCTTCGCAAACCCGCATAGCTCGAGAAACTCAATGCCTCCTTTCAAGCTGCCCACTCTATCCTGTTTAAGCATTCAGAAAGAGATATCTGGATTCATATGCAAAGAAAGAAAAAATAATAATCTGTGACATCACTTCGACATGTAATGCTCTGGCCTAATCTGACCCGGAAAGAGTACAGGAGAGGCCCACTTTCGGTAAATAAGGCTGTTTGTTTAATCTAAGTTTGGGTCAATCCAAACTCTATTGACCCAACCTGAGTTTGGGTTGGGTTGTGAAGGTCCTTGGGTTTGGGTCAATCCAAACTCTATCAACCCAACCTGAGTTTGGGTTGGGTTGTGAAGGTCCTTGGGTTTGGGTCAATCCAGACTCTACTGACCCAACCTGAGTTTGGGTTGGGTTGTGAAGGTCCTTGGGGTTCGGGTAGGAAAACACCAACCCAATTTAAACATGGGTTGGGTTCAGATTGAGTGACGGGTAGGTCAGGTTGGGAATAATCACTTATATTTGGGTTGGGTTGGGTTGATTCAGGTTGGGTACCACAGGTTGGGTCCTCTTGAGGTCAGGTTGGGTTGGGGTTGAGCCCTCAAACCAACCCACCCGAGTTCCACCCATAACCTCCACATCATGAGACGGGCCATGCCCCAGCACCTCCGTATCAGATGATGGCAACAGGCAATCAAAACCAACATCACCTGAGGCCCAATCTGACAGGATCGATCATAGATGAGAGTTTTTCATCATCTCCCACCTACTATGGAGCCCATCCAATTATCAAAAGATGGCCCGCACAGGTACAGTCCATTAGGTTGTGCTAATTCTTGATTGATACCGTAATTTCTCATCTTTTGAGGGAGATGCTGATTTACCTGAAATGATGGATTGTTGAGTCTAATCTTCCGGAATTTCTCCTCGTCGGGATTCTTTGCAACATTACCCACATACGTTAGGAGAGTTTGGAATGCTCTCTTCACTTTGGCATCATCATCCTACCCAATTCAGCAATAACTAAACGTGATTACAAAATAGATATAAGCACTGAAAGCTATCAACAGGTCAGGTTCGTGTCGGGTCCTATAATACTGTACCTGGGCTTCGGATCTTGCCGGGTCCGGGACTAGTTCTTGAATACCTTGGCCCCAGATCCAATCAGGTTCGGGTACCCCCATCAGGTCCTTGGATCTAGGTTTTAAGTTTGGTTTTGGGAAAAATAAGAGCATTTACATGGTAGGGCCCATCAGATGGATTGATTAGATTGCACACATCTCTGCTGCTTTGACATGTGTAATGTGTAAATGAACCCGACTCAACCCAATTTTTAACCAGGTACAAAAGGTGAGACCTGAACCAACCCAGTTTCTTGCTGATCCAAACGAACTCAGACCCACTAAAATCGGGTAAGGTCCATTGGGTACCCGCAGGTCTGGCTACCCATTGACAGCCCTATAAGTGCTCTCATAGTACTGGAAAATTCTGGTTGGATATAAAGAACATAGTATCCTTGAGCCTTGAGTTTGTACAAAGTGGGCTCATGGTTGATCTGATGGAGCACACCCCAAAAATCTTTCTGATGATACAATCTTAAACCTTAGACCAACAGCCCTCCAAATAGATAATGCAACATTACAGCATTCAGTGGACCAATGGGCCAAGATGGCTAGGATCTTCCAATCTACAAGATTTTGGGGCCCGCGAGCCCATCAGATAAGTGGCCCAGATCATCGAAGAAGGGGCCCTACCTGCATAGATCGGACCCGAGGATGCTAAAATCATGCCCCAGGTTCTATTTCCACACCACCCAAAAAGCAAAGCGTATTAAGCATGCTTCGTAAACCCCACAACTGTGACTCTGGCAGATGCCCAAACATGCCATTATCCATGGATCGGGAAGTGTTTACCTTATGATTATGCTTCAGAGATCGCAAACAGTCCCGCATGCGCTCTGCCTTTGTGGCAGGCTTGATGGGCAATGCGCTCTGCAATTGCAATGATATATTAACACATTCTTCCATGATAATATCAACATAATTTCCTACAAGATTTTCATGTACTGTAAGAGGCACTTTTGATTAATAGAGTTTTGATGGCAAATACCGGCTTTTCCTGTACAGCAGGCGTGGCAGGTTTTGGAGGTGCAGGATCTTCAGGTGGTAATCCAAGCTTTCGCCTTCTTTCCGCCTGTAAAATACATTAATGAATGGTGCCAGACAATTAAATATCAACTTAAATCCAACGGAAAGCGTCCTGCGTCAGATTTTAACAGGTTATGTAACACTGTCATGCAACTTGAGTGTTTACATGCACACATGCACACTCAAACACGCAAACTCAAAGACACACGTGTGTTGTGTGTACAATGATGTTTGCTCATACCTCGCCAGTGCCAACCTAGAATGTGCATAGGACATGAACCGTGCATCAGCCAGGGGACACAAATTGCCTGCGTGGGGCCACCGCAATCTCCGTGTAACATCCATTCCGTCCATCAGTTTCGCCAGTTTGCATTAGGACATGAAGTAAAAAATGAGGCAGATCAAAAAAATCAAGTGGGCCACACAACAGGAAACAGTGTGGATGGAAACACCCACCATGATGTTTATATGCCATCCAAACAGTTCATATAAGGCTGGCTGGGATGAACTGAAAACACAAATATTAGCCTAATCCAAAAATTGCGGCCCCATGAAGGTTTCAATGGTGGGTGTTCAATCACCGCTATTACCTCACATGTGCCTCACTTGGGTTTTGGATCCGCCTCATTTTTGGACTCATCTCCTAACATGAGCTGGCAAAACTGTTGGACAGAGTGGATGTCATACGGGCATCGCAGTGGACCCACATAGCTTCCGCCTACAAGAACTTCTTGTAGGTGTGGGGCATACACAATTCACATCCTCAGCTAGGCCTCACTGTTTGGATGACCTCAACAAGAATCAGGCCAATCAAATCATTTTGCTAGCCACATCTGTGAAAACAATGGAATGTTTAAAATAAAGGGTTTTCACAAATAACTACCAAAATAATAGGGTGCTTGCAAAATACCAATAAAAAAAGTTTGCAAACAACCACATCATTACTTCGTGGTTATTGCAAATACCCACTTTCAGTTAGTTTTTATTAATGGCTGTTAACCTTTTGGCTTATTTTGAAAAATGATAAAACTACTCTAACCTAAAACCTCTCTACAACTCAAAAAATATATATAAATAAATAAATAAAATAAAATAAAATAAACTCAATTAAAATTACTTTGTGGTATTTTCCATGTGGAGGAGAATTAAAGATTCAGGTTCCCATGAAGGGGGGAATTTTGTGGTATGTTCCATATGGGCATTTTTATCATTTTCTAACAGTTGCAAACAGAAGTTATGAAAAACAAATAGAATGTGGGTATTTGCAATAACGGTGAGGTGGTAATCTGTAAAACCCCTTAAAAGAATTTTCGCTGTTTGGATGACCTGGACAAGAATCAGGCTGATCAAATCACTTTGCTGGCCACATATGTGAAAACAATGGTCCATATCCAACCTAGATGTCTGCCGGCTGATGAGTGGACAGCCTAACTTTTGTTCCATGTCATCTGCACAGTGGGCCAACAGATTCACGGCTTGGATGTCCCACACCCATGCAGCTGTATTAAGAGGTCTGTGTTGAGAAGCACGTGAAAAATTTATAAATGTGTTATAACTAGTGCACATAAACTATTGAAAAAAATCAGAATTGATGGATTACAACCAAACCACGGTTTACTTTAGGATAACAATTATTAGAGATGTATAGAGTAGCATTATTCCAGTGAAGACCTTATCTTCCTCAAGCCGCTGACGAATTTTCTCCCTTGCTCTTTTCTCCTCCTCTTTCTCAGCTTTCCGCAAGGCCATAATACTGCAATAAGGACACGTGTAAATAGGAAGTATGCCAAAGAATAACCAGCACAAAGGGTAAATGCAATGCTGATCCAAGTAACGTGGAGATCTAAAAGTTCAATGCAGCCATGTGCAAGAAGACTGAATGCTAATGATAGGACAAACCGTTTTCTTTCATTTTCTTCCTCAATTCGCTTTGCTTCCAAGAGTTCCTTACCAGCCCGAATTCTCTCCTGCAATAGATGTAGCAATTGGGTTACACATGAAACAAGAACTTCGATATGTAAAAGGCTAAACTTACCTGCTCGGGTGGTAGACTCTGGGAGTTTCAACACCCGGTCAAGGGTTCGAGTATCCATAGGTGGTGAAATTCCACTAGCGTGAGTGTGTGGGGGTGTGTGTGCGTTTGTTAAAAAAAAAAATTTTTTTTTAAAAGGCTAAACTTACCTGCTGCATACTCGGTGACTCAACTCGAAACTAGGACGACCAGACTCTAGTTGATGAGATTTTGAGCTGAGTCGCCGTGAAACACTCTATCAAGCTTGACTCGGACGAGACTTGGCCAAACTCGAATTTTCATAATAAAAACTCAAACCCCTGAGCTTTTTGAGAAAGTCATTTTACTCTTCCAATAAGCCATGCACTTCATCTATGATAATATATGTCAATTTTACTATTTACAACCTATTAAATAGGCATTATTACTTAAATAATCTTATTAATTTAATTAAATATCAAGTTGAATCTTTGAGTCGACCCAACCCGGCTGGACGTCAAGCCAAGTCGAGTTTTCAGAATTTTGAACTATGCCGACTAACATCACAACCATATGAAATGGCCATCTTAGAATATGCATTTAGGCTGTTTTTTGGTTGCACAAGTTAATGAGTATGACCTACCTAGTGCAAAAATCAGCCCTATACAATGTCTACCCATTGATACATAAAAACATACAGTGGGGTGCATTGGATGAGTGGATATACTTGATTTTTGCACAAGGTGGTCCTCATGGTGGGGCCAATCTATTGGATGGGTCGGATGCCACATGCACTTACTAGGTTGGAATTTATCGGCTGGGTGGACCGCAACTTATGATCCAACTGGTTGGCCTTGAGATCACTATTAAACTAAAGAGTACAATGAGAATCCATCAAGGGAACCAATAAGAGTTCCCTATACAGACTCCTTCCTTTGCTAGAGAATCCACAATACAATCAGCCTCTCTGGGCAACTGTATAAAATAAAAATTCATGGCATGAATCTGAAGGCTAAAGATTTTAAGATCAAAGATAGTTGTATTTCTTTCTAGTTCAACTTGGACATGGCATTATTGCAATTTGGATCCCAAATCCTCATATGCTAAGGAAATGACAATTTGGAGCTTTCCATTTTATGATACTTACAAGTCCAATTCAATGGCTAGCTCATCTATGCATGCTTTTAATAGATAAAACAAAGGGACGAAACGATAAACATATGTTACAAAAGGCCATTTGAACACTCACATGCATGCACCCAAAAAAAAAAAACAAGGGAGCTAAATCTTGACAACCTTAGGCCCGTTTGGTTAACAGTCCTGAAATGATTTTCTGACAAATCACATCTATGAAAGTGGCATTCTGGGGTACTAGTTTCTGAAAATTCGTTTCCCCTGTAAATATTGTTCAGTTGATACTGTCTGTTTTGCTGTTTATTCTAAAGATGTTGGGTTGTTAGCATTTTGGAAAAATTGCTGCCATAAATTTTGTACAGCTTATTTGGATAGTGGTGATCTTCCAATTAGGGTGGTTTTGGGGCCACATGCAACCAATTGTGGGCCTCTCCTATCCAATAGTTGACCATGATCATAGGTGCAACCACAAAAGGTTGAGGTCTACTATAAACAAGTCCATGATGTTTTCCTCACTTGTAAATATAAAAGCCTAAGCTTGTAGCTTTGTCACCATAATGTTTCACTGTCCTTGATCCCTCTTTGCCTTTTGTTTCTTTTTTTCGCCCAAAGACTTAAGGTATTGTTTGCCACTTGGGGGCTGTCAAAACAGGCTTAATGAAAAAGCAACCATTTATTCCTTGCCAAAACCCCAAAAGCCTTCGTTAGAAGATGGCTGGCTTTTCAAGACGGGGAAACCAGAAAAGGCATGAGAACAGTGAAGTCCATAGCATATGCCACTTTTCTACTCACCAAGTATGAAATTACCACAGCTTAAGGTATTAAAGTATGTCATACCTTCTCTCTTTCTCTTTCCATTCTTTTCTCTTCCTCTTCTTTCTTTTTGCGAGCTCGCTCCCTAGACGTAAAGAAGAATAACCGCATGAGAGAACCAAACTAGACGTAAATGGAATATGAGAGGAAGGATATCGCATCTGCCTATGCCAACAAAAGATGAGCATTTTGGTTCATGGATTTAGATATCTTTTTTTTTTTTTTTAATCAATATTCATAGATTTATACATATCTAGAAAGCAGATCTAGTGATGTGCAAGACCTTTATAGAAGAAATCTGAGTAAACTATGCAAGATAACTTATCCAGAGCGATACAAATGTATCAAAAAGAAATGAATGGCATCAAAAGTAATTGAATGGTATCTAAAAAAAAATAATTAATAAATAAATAAAAGAAAAAGAAAACAACAGTCTGAACCCAAAAAACATGGTGCCAAAGTCAGAAACCCCATTGCTGCTCTAAAAAAAAATATCACCAAGAAGAGACAATCATAACAGTGATTTTTTAAAAAAAATTTAATTTTTGAAAGATAAGAATTTTATTGAAAGACAGAGAAGTAACAAGAAAAAAGGAAAAGAAAAAGAAAAGACAAACAAAATTGGACGACCCTAACAAATTATACAGAGAAAAGAAAAACAAAGACAGACTGAAAAAAAGACACAAAGAAACCTAAACAAAAACTAAAAGAAGGAAAAAAATTACAACAGCCAGACCCACGTCTGGAGAGAACCCTGATAGAACTTGAGGAGCCCAGTCCCTAAAGAACACAAGAACTCTGAAGAAGACACCCGCCGAGGACACACTCCTATCCCTGAAACAATGATTATTTCTTTATGCCCAAATAGCCCAGCCAACCGCTAGTAAAAGGGATCTCCATTTCCTCTTTCCTGCAACACCTCCAGAGTCCGCATGCCACATATAGAAGAGATTGTCAACAGAATTGGGCATAGCCCGAGACATTCCCGCCAATCTAAGGACTCCTCATCAAACATCAAGAGAGGGCAATGGATAAAGAGATGGTCAACAGTTTCCTAACTCCTTAAGCATAGAAGACACGCGATGGGGAGAATCATTCCTCTTTTCTTCAAATTGTCAACAGTTAGGAATTGATTCCTTCCAAGAAGCCAACCAAAAGCCACCACTTTTGGCGGAACACCATACCAGAGAGTGCCCGTATGGCAGCAGCTATTCGGATCTGCAGGGGTTGCTAAGAACCAGTGGAAGGATTTAACCGAGAACAGACCTGAGGATGATAAGGTCTAGTACAAAGCATCCTCATCAAAAGCCGATCGAGAAAGCTCCTGCAAATGAGAAAGAAGAGCAGTAAACTCATCGATCTCATTATCCTCTAAACAGAGGGGGCCAAATTCATCCATTCTCATTGTCAATGAAGTAATTTCCCACAAAAGTATTTGGGTCAAGGGAGATGGAGAACAGAGTGGGAAAACATTCAACCAAAGTGGGAGATCTGCACAAATTATCAAGCCAAAACCTAGTTCTATGGCCGTTGCCCAAGGAGAAAGAGATCTTGTCAAACACAATGGGACCCAGCTTAGCAATACTTTCCCAAATGAAAGAAGCTCTGTATAATGAAGAGTCTTTAGTCCTCCATCCAAAAGGAGAGGTACCATACTTTGCAGTTGATTGATGCCATAGATTATCTGTCTCCGCTCCAAACCTCCATATCCATTTCCCAAGAAGGACTTTGTTAACCGGCTCAAGCGGGAATTTGCTAGCATCATTGTTTCCTTGCCAAAAGAAGTTTTGACATAATTTGTCAATCGTGACAATAATGGATTTCGGACATTGGAAAAAGGATAGAAAGTATATGGGTAAGTTTGAGAGAGGCCTTGATCAAGTTGAGTCTGCCTCTCGGAGATCAAACATTCAATTTCCAAATGGATAGTTTTCTTTTCATCCTTTCAACAATTTTGATGCTCCTTCATTCATGGAGGGAGACTTCTGCAACGAATCATTGGGGACCATATCTGCACCCCCTTTGCTTACTTCGACCTGACAAATGATATTAATTTCCACAACTTCTTGCCCCATTAGAACTTTCACCGTTTTCAGATTTTCCCTCAATTTCTTGACTTTGATAAGCAATTTGGTGGAGCTAATATCTTCCCATTTCTTGATTTCTTGATGACCCTGCAACACCTCCCCAACAATAGAGCACAATGTTAGAAAAAAAATCTTCAAACCATAATTCAAGGGGGACTCTGAAGAAGGAAAACCAGGCATTGACCGATCCAAACCTGGAGCAATCTGATCATTTGCACATCCCTTGAACAGGCCCCACACCATTCAGAAAGGCTATGGATAGGATAGTCTAGATCCAAAAAAGGAGCTAGAAAAACCCAAACTACCTCCGGCAACAGGCTTTGGATAACACAATATTCATCAGAAAATGAACAATAAAACCGGAACCATGCTGAGAGATCAATGACTGAAAAACCTTTTCGCATGAACACCACAATCGACCATTGAAAATTTTACTTTTGCTTTATCAATGACGAAATCTGACATGGTAATTTTTGATTGACATCCCTCCGGACAGGGAGGAGCCTGAAAAAGGCTTTGAAGGAGGGGGGTGGGATGAGGAGGGGGAGGAGGAGGGATCGAGGCTGGCGGGAATGGTGGAGGGGGAGCTAGAGGTAGAGCGGGAGGTGGGGGACGGTCCGGCGACTCTGGAGGGACGACAGAAGAATCCTTCCCTTGCAACACTTCTTCGAAGGACCTACCAGGCGTAGTAGAGGGGTTTAAACCCAAAACCCTAGAATGCGATGGAGATCGGAGTTGGGAGGCAAAATGAACTCTCGATGGAGGGTGTGGCTGCTCGACTGGAATCATCTTCTCAGATTTTACTCTCTCTGGACCAAAATGACTGATGTTTACTTTGATTTCCCTTCCATAAAATTTCTTACCTCCCATCCCTTCCACAACTCTTTTCAACTCGTCATTTGAATTCATTCCAACAAAAGCAAAGCCCCTAATTGAAGCATAGCCTCTTTCCTTGGGGATGACCACCTCTTTGACCTCCCCAAATTGACCAAAGGCTCTTA
The DNA here is from genome assembly GCA_021015155.1 of Magnolia officinalis. Lineage (NCBI taxonomy): Eukaryota > Viridiplantae > Streptophyta > Magnoliopsida > Magnoliales > Magnoliaceae > Magnolia > Magnolia officinalis. Next base: position 99,566,901 of record JAJHSJ010000005.1, on the reverse strand, counting down.
AAATGGATCTCCATCCATTCTTCTGAAAAGTTGTCGACATACCGGGTTGGAAGTTGAGGCGTTGAAAGCGAGATTACGGTTTTTTTAGAAGGGCAATGATTTTTGATCTTTTTTTTTTTCTCTACCCCGATCCATTCTTTGAAACACTTTAGGTTGGTGGCCTCCCTCAGGGTATCTTCCTCTTGCAAATGTTGGTAACGACCATGGTTTTTGGATGGTTCTTTTGATCTTATGGTGTTGTAGTCTTTGATGAAATCCCCATCGGGGTTGAGGGAATTATCGGGAATAGGCGATCAATTTCTCGCCTTTGAAGATTTTCTTCGATGTCTATGGGATCGAGAATGAGAGGAGACATCGTGACCCGATTTTAAAGACATATGGCGGTTGGATCTCTCTCGATTTCCATCTCGAAATGAGGTTGCGATCGAGGGATTTTCTAATGATCGATTTTCCTCAAGGCTGAGTTCTCTTTCCTCTCGATCATCGACGGTGTTTTTAGTCCGACCTAATTGTGCCACTAATCATTGAAGGGAAAGCCTTTGCGGTGAAGATCAGGGAGGAAGGAGAAAGCTCTTTGGCTATGAAATCCTAGTCGGTAGTTGGAGAAGGTGATTATGTCAATAGTCAAGGTGGTCGGAGGAAGTCAAACAACCTAGGGAGAGCCACACACACGCACGCACGCACACACAGTTGAGAGAAGTTGAGGTGGACAAGGGGGGCCAAGGGAAGAGGGACGCGCTCGAATGACAAGACAACAACCAAATGGGTCAATAATGAGAGAACTACAATGAGAGAACTAGGTTAGTTTTCACCAAGGGAAGAGGGACGCTCTCGAATGACAAGACAACAAGCGGATGGGTCACATAATAGTGAAACTACAAAGAGAGAACCACGATAGTTTTCACCAAGTCAAAAACCGAGTTCCAAATAATCAACTTTAAAGTCCCACATAAAGTTGCACAAAATTGTAAAGCAAAGCGACAAAAAATTCGGGTGTGGGAGCAGGGAAGCATCTATTCAAAATGTAAACAAGTACAAATAGGTAGGAATCGAGAGTGAGAGTCCGAAGGAGGATTCAAAGCGGAAGCAACTCTTAGCGGAAGGATTTTGAAACACCCACATGAAAGAGAGATAGCTTCGACTTTAGAGAACATGTGCACCTCCTTAATATTGGGAGTTAAGATATTTTGATGCAGGCCCACAGCCCACCATGGGCCCAACAATAATGAAAGCCCACAACCCCCCGTAGGGCCCAACATGTGCTGATTTTTGGACTATCTATTCATAGATTTGGAAGCTTAAATCGATGATTGCAATTTACTATTTTTTTTTTAAGATATGGGGGTTAATTTAAAGATATGGGGCCGATTTAGAAATATAATCACTTTCTATATTTGATTTTTATTATTAAGCTTTTACCATATTAAGGAAGATTACATTGAGTTAAAATAAACTGCGATTGATTTGAAATCAATCTCTTAGTTGGGGGGGATTTTAATTAAAGATTGATTTAAGATCTATAAAAAGGGGTGGTAGTGTAGGAGTTAGTCATTTGAATATCTCTCAACTCCATTGTTCTTGTGGATATACATTTTTCTGCAATTTGGTTATCGAGATCTCATTGACTCAATAACCGAGTTGCACCAAATT